>QKWP01000664.1:203186-223944 GCA_003550325.1 Gigaspora rosea
TAGGTAGATAACATTGCAACTCCTTGAAATATAATTAAATATAAATTAATTAACTTAAAATTATTAATAGTAACGATATATATCAAAACTAATTGAATTTACCTTGATTTATACTATTTTTAGTATAAAACATCATCTTATCATTATTTCTAAAATTTAAATAACATCCAATTGTATCACCAATAGTAAATGTCGGTCCATATGGCTTACTACATCCAGAAAAAAAAAATCTTGATCGTCACTATGGTTCCTAAAAGATATTATGACATATCGTTAATATCTAATAATAAAAATTAAATAAAAAATAGTTCGTATTACCAGGCATAAAATCGCTTATATTATTTTGTTTTGTACAGTATTCTATTCCAACCATTCTATTAATAAATAGAAATTTATAAAATTATGCACCAAAATTTAATGTTAAATAAAATTTTATTTAAATATTTAAACTTTTTACGTCCAAAATTCGCCTCAACAGATGCGTCTTGTGACCTTAGCCCAATGCAAGGATACGAATTATTTTTTAAGTCATAGGTAGATAACATTGCAACTCCTTGAAATATAATTAAATATCAATTAATTAACTTAAAATTATTAATAGTAACGATATATGGGGGTCATCAATAGAAATGAACCAAATTTATCTAATAAATTTGTCCCATTTCTATTGGCTTCAACCATATATCAAAACTAATTGAATTTACCTTGATTTATACTATATTTAGTATAAAATATCATCTTATTATCATTTCTAAATTTAAATAATATCCAATTGTCTTACCAATAGTAAATATCAGTCCATATGGCTTACCACTTCCAGAGCAAAAAAATCTCCATCGTCACCATAGTAAGTATTTTCTTTCTAAAAGATATTATGACATATCGTTAATATCTAATAATAAAAATTAAATAAAAAATAGTCTGTTATTACCAGGCATGAAATTGCTTATGTTATTTCATTTTGTACAGTATTTCATTCCATCCATTCTATTAATAAATAGCAATTTATAAAATTATGCACCAAAATTTAATGTTAAATAAAAATTTACTTAAATATTTAAACTTTTTACGTCCAAAATTCGCCTCGACAGATGTGTCTTGTAATCTTAGCCCATTGCAAGGATACAAATTATTTTTTAAATCATCTAAATTATTAGGTATTATTAAATTGAGGCATAAGTGAATTAAAAAAGTTAGAAGCCGAAGCAGCAAGAGGCTCAAGTGGAATATTAGCAGAAAAGATACAGATAATAAAGAGTAGAACCAAATTAAAGAAATTGAACCCGATTATTGTTTTTGATAAGGGACACTGAGCCGATAGCACCTTTCAGGCCAGAAATATAATTAAATATCAATTAATTAACTTAAAATTATTAATAGTAACGATATATATCAAAACTAATTGAATTTACCTTGTATTTTTAGTATAAAATATCATCTTATCATCGTTTCTAAAATTTAAATAACATCCAATTGTATCGCCAATAGTAAATGTTAGTCTATATGGCTTACCACTTCTAGAACAAAAAAAAATCTCAATTGTCATCATAGTAAGTATTTCCTTTCTAAAAAATATTATGATATATCATTAATATCTAATAATAAAATTAAATAAAAAATAGTCCATTATTACCAGGCATGAAATCGCTTATATTATTTTGTTTTGTACAGTATTCTATTCCAATCATTCTATTAAATATTAAAATCATTAGGATTTTTAAAAAAAAGTTTTTTTACCTATATTATATTTCTGAGAAATTGCTCTAATTAAAATTTATTACACATCTTACCCGTATAATATACTTTAAGCCCACTTGAATCTATGCTAACCAACTGTGATTTATCATCATTCTTCCATACGGTTAGTAAACCAAGGCCATTAAACAAAGTAGTCTCTCCTATTATATTAAATTTCTATTTTCTAAACAAAAGATTTTATTTTAGACATATTGTAATGTAAATCTCTTTTATTTAGCAATACAGTACATGTTACCAGTTACACAATATTAGCCCATTTTAATTATTAGTACATACATGTACATAGTTCATGATCTTTACTTGAAAAAAAATGTCAATCCTTTTAAAAAATTAAAAAAAATAATTGAGCAAAAGTTCAGTAAGTAATTTAAGTAAATAATTTGAGTAAAAGCAGTAAAGTAATTGAGCGAAGGCTTAGAAGTTATATAAAAAAATAATTTGAGCTAAGAAAAAAAATGCACGATAGACAATTACAATATATATAAATTAGTTATCCGGGTAATTGATTTTGATTAGCCCATGACTCAAACATGTAAAATCTTTGTTGTTGTTCCACTAAATGTGCAAATATAGGCATGTAGCATTACATCCGGAAAATGCCACAATTATGTTTTTGATATTTTTAATTATAATGCATCAAAAACGTAATTTCGGTTATTAAAGGGCGTAAAAGTATGAGTCTGTCGCTTCGCTCCAGACAACTAATCAATTAGTATTAAATAAAATGATTACACTATACATGGGTAGAGGTGGCTACTAAGTAAAAAATATTATGTAATAAATGTCACGCCCCTAACTTTTTTTAAAAATATTTACTATATAATTTACTATAGTAATTTATATATACATATATATAGTAAAAAATCAAATAGTCAAGATTTAAAGTTTAATTTCATCACAACTAGCAATTTAATTTTGTTCAAATTTTAACGGGACTCCAGACATCTCTCATATAGGTTATACTGAATTTTGGCCAATTTTAACATAATTTGCTGAAAATAACAAATTATATTTACTTAAATAACTTCTGATTTAGTGATCAAAATTAAATGAACTTTTTTTGTTAGATGCGCCTCACTGAGAGCTTTATTTTAAAAAAAGTTCACTCAAATTGGACTACAGGATGCTAAGATAATTGCCAAAAACTGTTTTTTTTTGCTTCTCAAATTGTCTAAAAAAATAAAGTATGACCTTTATACTAGATGTCTAGAGTCCTATTTTAACTATATCTTTATTATATGTACATCAATGCTCTTGTATAGTACAAGCTTATATAATACCGTAGTTTTCTGAAAATAAGCTACTTCGAAAATAAGCAACCCTCTTGGTTTTGGACAAAAAAACCTAAAAACCTCTAATACCTGAAAATAAGCTACCTAATGTTTTCAAGCTAAAAACAATAGTAATTTTTTTTATTCTGAAAATAAACTACCTCTCAAATCTATACAATAGTGAATAAACAAGTTTCTATTAATGCTTATTATTTTCCCAGTGAGAAAATAACAAGCATTACTTGGAAACTTGTTTATTTCACTGTCACAATATCATTTCCTAACTGAGGATTTACATATATACATGCATACATATTTACTATTGTTATTGATATCTTCTTCCCACGCTAACTTGATTCCATTAGTGAATATACTACAAATTAAAAAATTAAATAAATTAATAAAATAAAATAAAGGATGATCCCTCGTACCAAAATTTTCAAGAACTCCGACCTACGAAAACTATACAGTTAACATATTCAACATGAAGACCCCGAACAATACATATAGAGGTTACATTAGCTTTAATATAAACTTTTTAAAATTTTTATCCACTTTTTATTAGAGCTAATTAACCATATTTTACATATAAGCTTTAATATTTAATAAATTTTAACTAAATATTAAATATAACATACTTTTTTTTAAAAAATTTTTTCAAAAAAAATTTTTTTCTCAAAAAAATTTTTTTCTCAAAAAAATTTTTTTCTCAAAAAAATTTTTCTTAAAAAAAAATTTTTTAAGAAAAAAAATTTTTTGAGAAAAAAAATTTTTCTTAAAAAAAATTTTTCTCAAAAAAAAAGTTCTCAAAAAAAAATTTTTCTCAAAAAAAAATTTATCTCAAAAAAAAAGTTTATCCAAAAAAAAATTTTTCTTAAAAAAAAATTTTTTCAAAAAAAGGTTTTTTTAAAAAATTTTTTCTTTATCCAAATTTTAAATACAACCTATTTAAAACTTATTAATTTTATCCACTTTTAATAATATAACATTAAAAGCTTTTATCCACTTTTAAATGTAACCTTTTGACCAATATCCACTTTTCAAATGTAACATTTTTGTAAAAAAGTAACCTTTTTAGCCAAAATTTCAATGTAACCTCTATATATATTGTTCGGGTCCTTCAACATGCAACAAAACTTTACTAGTAGCAGCTGGGACCCAAGGCTAATCATCATATGCTTGGTTGTAGCTGAAATAAAGTTGAATAAGATTCGAACCCTTATGAAAGAGGCCTCCGAGCAGAAGTCTCTAGTACTACCAAGCGAAGAAGTAGTAGGCATAATAACCTGGAGCTTTGTCAAGTTTTATGGACGTGAAAACAGAAGTAAATACTTGGTTAGATATCTTATTCTGTATAGCGTAACTCTTTCAAAAGTCCTTTCAGTTTTGGTACTTTTCCTTGGTGCCCTTTTGGCGTTCCGAAATTTCAACAAAAGTGGGCGATTTGGTTTACCCTCTCCAAAAGATCGACATTGTTTACTCTTCCATTTTGGGAATGCGGCTTCCGAATTGGATCAAGTCACGAGTAAAATTCAGGACATGGATAAGTTGGAGATAAACACGAATTGAAATTTCCTTCTAGAATATTCTTTTAGCCGTAGTTTTTCTTTTCCTTTTTTACCCTCGCCAGCTTTTTTTTTACATGTTTTTTTGCTGTAAATATAGTACTTGGTATTTTTACCGGCATAATACTATATAATTTTTATACTTGAATCCAGGCAAAATTGGTGCTGTCATACAGTCTAATTTTTGTCTTTTTCTTCATTCTTTTCTTTTTTTATTTTGTTTATTTTGGTATTCGTTTAGGTAGTTTAGTTTATCCCTCATTTACTTTTCCCCTTTTTTTTCTAAATATTTGTTTTTTTTACTAGTATTCTTTTCTCGAGAAGCTTGGAGAAGAAGGTTTTAAAGTTAGGCTGTTTGACAACGCCCTTGAGTTTGATTTCAAACTCCTAGTTTGTTTTAGCATTTTGCTACGGCACTAGTGCGGCAGGTTGCATATTGTATTCTTGAAATCAAAGGATCAGTATGACGTGGGGTTCAGCAAATTAGAGATTAACATTGTTAATAACACTGTAATTCCTGAAATTTACAAGTATTCTAATAAAGATTGTCTGCGAGACTGTCTAAGAGTAAAAAAAAATAAAAAATAAAAAAAAAAAATAAAATAAAAATGAAACAAATAAATCAAAAAAATAAATAAATTATAAATAAATAAGTTAAATCAAAAATTAATTAAAATAGATAAAAAAAGAAAATTAAATAGCAAAAAAAATAAAAAAAAACTAAAAAATAAAAAATAAAATAAAATAATAATAAAAAATAGATCAAAAAAATTTTTTTAAAAAAAAATAAGATAAAAAATAAATAAATTACGTTAAAAAAATAAAATTAAAAAAATCAAATAAAAAAAATAAAATTAAAAAAATTAAAAAAAAACAAAAAATAATTAAAAAAAATAAATAAAACTGAAAAAAAATTAAAAAAAAATAAACAAAAAATAATTAAAAAAAAATAAATAAAAGTGAAAAAATAAAATAATTAATAAAAATAAATAATAAAAAAAATTAAAAATAAATATAAAAAAAATTTAAAAATAAATAATAAAAAAAAATTAAAAATAATTCAAATAATAAGTTTAAAAAAATTTTGAATAATAAAAAAAATATATATATTAAAAAAGGGTGTTATTTTATGGCAATGGGTCACTATAGCGACCCTATATAAATAGCCAATCAAAATTGAGCATGTGACTATATAATATGTTGCTTATTATTATCCAATAAATATTTCCTACAAACTTTCTAACTTTATAATAAAAAAATACAAATTTCCTAACCCTAAATATGATTGGCTACTGTATATAGAGTCGCCATGGCAATGGGTATCCATCTATAATTTACCATTAAAAAAAATTAAAAAAGATTAAAATTTAAAACGTAAAAAAAAAAGAATAAAAAATTAAAAAAAAGAATAAAAAAATTAAAAAAAACCCCCTATAAAAAAATAAATAATACCAATAATAAAAAGAATAAAAAAAATGTACCAGTAAAAAGAATATAAATTATAGTAGCGATATTGTATAGTGTATACATATGTACTACTATAGTTTAATAATGCATATGCCCAAAGCCTTAGTACCAGCATTTAAAATAGAAAATTTAATTTACCGGTACATGCACCTGTTATATAAAAAAATACCGGTTAAAGAAAAAAAAACCTGTAAAAAAATTTTTATATAAAGTAAGTATTTGTAGCCAATTTGCATTAGTTGAATTTTTTTCAAGTCTAACCCAAATAGCACAATGCCTTTTACAACAATAATTCTTCCCATTATTCCTTTTTTCCTCTGATATGATGATCCTCGTGATAATAACCTAAGCATGACTATTGTCATGCATCAGGTTATTAAATTCAATAATATCCTGACACTTCGCTCTCTATGAAATTATATACTATGTTATACTACGTTACCAGTAACTTATATATGCACCGGTTACTTCAAAAAATTCCAGATCATGCACTGTTTGTTGCACCAGCCCAATTTTAAAATACCGGTGTATGCAATATAAAAAACGGTAGATCCGGATTTTTATCATGCTATTTTATACACTGCTTAGTACGTATATACGTGTAAAAACCTGTTTGAACCTCAATGCCAAGTTTTTATGCGAGCGAATTTTTTTTAAAAATAATACCTGATAATAAGCAACCTTTGCTATCAGACATAAATTCTTAAAAACCTGTATAACCCAAAAATAAGCTACCCATTTTTTTTGTTTAAAATCGTTCAAAAAAAGGTTGCTTATTTTCAGGAATCCATGGTAGCATATTGGTTGTGAAATCAGTTAAAATATCTTTTTTTAAAAAAAATTCTTTTTTTCAAATACAGTGAATTGTACATGCTTAATTATTAAAATAAAACAATATTAAACCAATAAAAGTTATATATTAAGTTAAATTAAAACCTATTTTATTTGATATTAAAAATTTTTAATAATTAATTAGAAATATAAAAATTTTTAGTTAGAGTCAAAATTATGAAACAAAAATTTTTCCAACAAAGTGGGCTTTTTGGCGTACCCCTTCAAAAAATCAGCAGTGTTTACTCTGTCCAAATTGGAAAGGCACCTACCATATTGGATTCAAGGTTACGAGTTGGTTTTGGCAACAAAATAAATGAGGAATGACACGTGAGACTTCATGGAGAAAACCATTAGTGGAAAAATTTGTTTTAGTTAGTAGTTTAGTTTAGCTCTTAGTTAGATTTCTCTACCTATCTGTTGTAAATTGTTCAATAGAGGTTTTTAATTTTTTTCTATTCTTTTTGTTTCTTTTGGGTTGTTTTTTTTGGTTTTTTTTCTAGTCGTTCATTACCTATTTCCCTCTTTTACATTACCCTTATTAGTTTTAGTCTCGTTTTCTTACCCCTATTGAAGTTTATTCCATTTTGGTGTAGAATGCACTTTTTGCAGTGCAGGTGGTTTAACAGAGCCACATAGTATTTATGTTTTGATTTGTGCTATTGCGGTGGGCTGCATTTGGGCACCGTATCTACAGATGGTAGCCAGATGATGTCAGACTTGCAAATTAGTAGCAAACAAGTATAATTTTTTTTTATACTTCGAATATTAATAAAGTTCTGGTGAGGCCGCCTAAGGTGAAAAAAAAATTATGAAATTTTTTGAGATACAAATATTTCTGCACCAGACCATATCTCTGGTAATATAAAAATGAAAAAACTTGCAAATAAGATACTTTAGTAGAATTGGTACTATTAAGCAAAGAGGTAGTAAAAATACTCTTTAAGGGTAGGGTGAACATAAATCATTTTAATAGTGATCACATTGTAATTATATGAAATCAGGTGATCAACCAATCACAATTGTAAACAACATAGATTCAACCAATTAGAATTAATTATTTTTGTATAACTATGGAAAATTTGGGCCAACTACAGAAAACTTTACAATTTATAGAAGTATAATTTTTTCAAATACTATATTTATTAAAATTTTACTATTATAAAAAGAGTATTTTGTACTACATATTATAAAATTTTTGGCTAAATTAATAACAACCATAAAAAGTTTTATTTGTAGCACATTTTTACTTTCTATATAAATCTCATTGTACCACTAAAATTATAATAAATGATCTATATTCACTCTACTCTTAAAGCTTTGTTAAGTTTTATAAATATGAAAATAGGAATAGAGACTTGGTTAAATATATTATTCTATATAGTATACTTTTTACAATCTCCTTTTGGTTTGGTACTTTTTTCTGGCACCTTTTTAAACTTTTTAAAATTTTAACAAAGTGGGCATTTTAGTTTATACCATTCAAAAAATCAGTAGTGTTTACTTTTTTCAAATTGGAAATATATCTACCAAATCAAAATCAAGTCATAAGTAAATTTCAAATCCTTTAAAATAAACAATAAATAACAATTCAAGATAAAATTTCTTTCTAGAAGCCTTTTTTAAATATAGATTTGGTTTTTTTTCTTTTCTTATATATACAGTATATATAATACTTTGACAAAACATTTTCTTGCACAGTATTATATAATTTTTATAGTCTAGTACAGGCTTAAGTAGTGCTATCATTTTTGTTTTCTTTTTGTCTTTTTCTTCTTTCTTTTTATTTTTATATTGTAATTCTTTAGTTATTTATTTAGATAGTATAGGTTTACTTCAATTTAGTATATTTTCTTTTTACTTTCTATATTTGTTTGTTTACTATTTTAGTAGAATTCTTTTACTTAAGAAGCTAAAAAAAAGAAGGTTTAAAAAGCAAGTAGTTATAATAGGTGACAACTCTATTTAGTAATTTAGACACTTTAATATTTAAAATTAAAAACTATAATAAGAGAAAAGTTGATATAGTAGTTTATATTTAGATATTATTTGGATAACCAGGTGAGTTACATTTTAAATCTAATAGCTAAAAACCTTTATTATGTAATTTAACTATTAGCTTGCTAAGAGTTATAATTGTATACTATAGTTAAATAAAGTTGTAGCATAACCACCAAATTTTAAAAAAAAATCAATACTGCTCTATTAGATTTATAGTTTTTTTTTTTTTTGTAATTTGTTATTTTGTGAAGTATTAAAGGTTAAAGTTAATTATTTCTCAAATTTTGAACTAAATATAAATATTTCTTAGGTGGCATGAATTTTTGACCAATAATATCTAAAACATATAACTAAATCTAATAAAAATTTTAGAATGATCTTATTTTTTAATAAATATAGGTAATGTAAACTATACATAATTTGTATAACAGTAAATTTATAGATTTTATGTTCTCTTCTTTAATTCCAAGTACAGTCGCACCCCTAAGTGAATGCCCTTGGGGCCATAGTGAAAAAAAGGTAAAATGTGCACTTAGAGGGGGTTTGTATTTAGAGTGGTTAAAATTTATAATTGTTATATTGTTTGGGACCAAGAGAGGTGTGTATTTAAAGAGGTTTTTTATATACCATGCACTTAGAGAATGTGCACTTAGAGGGTACAACTGTATTTTGAAATTCACTAAGCCAATATTAATAATCTAGCTACTATTTGAATCAGAAAAACCTTTTCTACTTAAGCTAGAAAGACTTTTACTTAGTAAAACCTTAATCAATTAGCAAGTCTGAAATGTATGACAGGTTAGTTCAGACTACCAATCAGATTTCAAGATCAGGTATAATATTACATAACCAGAAAACCTCAAAACAAAAGTCAATTTTGTCAAAGAATCAGTAACCTGCATAAGAAACCATCTTCATGTTTTAATAAACAGTTTTTCTTAAATGATTTTACTATATATCTTGCTAACATTTAACCTTAATACAAATGCTAACCTAAATATCAATATTACTTTAAAAAATTTTGCACATTTCAATGTATGATCAACAACATGCATAACCTGTCACACATTTCAGACTTGCAACCAGTTATATTATTTCTTAAACAATCATATAATTTTACAAAGGTTGCAAAAAGAAAATATATCAACTTTAAAGAAAGATTCTCTTTGAACTACTTGGAGTTAAGAAATTAAATAATAAAGAATATATATTTAAAATTTAAAGAAAGATTTATATGTATATTTTTAAATAAATTTAATTTAAATGATTTTTTTACATCAATTTATATATAAAATTAGGTAAGTTAACTCATTTGATTTATAAGTAACAGCATTTAAACCCTGACTAAGGCCATGTCCTGTAACTAATATATATGTTAAATAAATTTAATTTAAATGGTTTTTTTGCATATATAAAATTAGGTGAGTCAACTCATTTAATTTATAAATAATAGCATTCATTAGGACATTATGACTGTTATGAATAATTTTTAAATTTATTTATGGTACAAATCTCTTAAAGAGATGTCGGTAATATATTGGTAATGGCAAAATTTAGGATTCTTGCGACCATTATTGATTAAAAATTAATTTTATACGGTTTATTCAGGAGCACTTGAGAAGGATGGCAATGTGAAATACGTGAGTTCCTTTGTAAGCAATTGAGCCAGGCCCATATACCACGCACCACACGATACACAAACTTTAAAAAAAAAATTATTGTATAATACAATTTGGTTTTAAATAATTTTAAATAATACAGTATATACAAATTATTTACCTCCAAGACCTCCTCCAATGCGTGAGTAAGTTTCAATACCCGTAAAGTTAGCGATAACGAGAACAATGAATTCAAGTACCACAAAAGTGAAAGTTAAAGTGGCGACGTATGTGGTTTTCAGGGATGCAATTAACATGAAAAACGAGACTACAATTTGAAAAAAAATCATGTTTTTGGTAAATAAATAATAAATATTGTAAAGTTTAAAGGATTAAATGCAGTATACGGGTAAATTTGCTAATGTAATGCCTGGAACCGGATAAGATATCTGGATTATACTGGAATTGCAGGAAAGTAAATAAATGTCACGTTAACATTAACCAATAAGAACTACAGTATATCGATACGTATACTGTAGATCCTTGCATCCAGATTATCCGAATAAAAAATTACTCTGGTTGACTAAACGGGTAATCCGGATTTTCCGGGGAAGCACTACGCTAATGGTTAGTGATCATTGTTGAAGCAAAGCATGAGTCCAAAAAGGGTTTATCATATGTTATACACCACATATGACTACCTTTACTTCAGGTCAATTCGTGACAATAAGCACGCCGACCAATACTGCATTTTTATCCAAATTAAATAGATACTAACAAAATGTCCAAGCAATAAGATAGCAACCAACTGCTTTTCCAAACATTGCTTGGTCACCATTATATGAATCAATAATCCCAGCATTTGGAAGAAAAATGACACCAAAAGACATCCAAAAAGCACCTGATAATGAAAAATTAATAGATTAATTATTAATGAATTTCAAATAGTACAGTATTAAGTGATATTTTTTAAGATACCATAAGAACAAGAAACTGTAGCAGCAAAAGTTTTTCCAGAGTATATTTCCCACATCCCACCAAGTATTTGGATAAGGCCACCGTAAAATAATGCGGCACCAATCCCTACACGATTATTTGTTATGCCTCCTACTTGGAGAAGATACAATGCATACATGAAAGTAGTACATCCAAACGCAAATAATCCTAACAAAATATATAAAAATGCACAAAATTAAATCAAAAAAAAAAAAATTATTAAAGAAAATCGAACATAAATTTACAAAAAAATCTTACCTAATGGACTTGAATTGCCAACTTCCCTTGGCTTCATGACGTATCCATCGATTTTGTCATCTTCTATTGTTGTTTTGGTCTCTTCGAATGTCTTGCTCTCTTCGATTACCTTGAACTCTTCGAGTGTTTTTCCCTTTTCAAGTGTCATTTTAATTGGTTTTTTTTTTCAATAATTGATGGAAACTTGACAGAATTATTTTTTCCGCGAAATATCAAAAAATTAGAAATCTGGTTTTATTTATTATTGTTTGGAACGAAAATCAATACAATCTCGTTTGTCCCATATTTAGTTAAGGAAATAATTACCGATTTACCTATTTTGACTTATCATCCTGCGATACTGATCATAATCTGTGTTATGAAGTTTGCATCTCTTAATGAATGTAAGAAGATAGAATTTATGTCTCAATTTTAGCCGATCGCGACTTTATACACGGCATAGTACAATATTTATGTAATGTTATTAATTCGGGATTTTTATAATTTATTATTAAGGACAATGGATTTACGTGCTCTGATCTTCCAACAAGTAAGTTTAGTTTTATTTGTGTACAATCTAGTACGAAAATATTCACGTACATTTACATAAACAAAACGATATTCACATTAAAATGGAATTGATAAGAAGCGGCTCGGACTTTCGGACTTTATAACTTATTTGTCAGGAAAAAGAAAATGGATTGCTCTTTTTAAGGCTATACTAAATTGAGGTAGGTTAATGGTGGCAGAAAAATGTCGCGGTCTCGTGATCACCGACCTTTTCCGACCGATAATCCAAACTACGTTTAAAGGGCAATAGTTTTTAAGAAACTATTGCCTTTTAAACGTAATGCATTACTATAAATTATCGGTCGGTGATCACGAGACCGCGACATTTTTCTGCCACAACTAAACTACAACGTACGTAGATTAAGTACCTCCTAAATTGCAAATCAGTGACATATATAAAATGACATTAGAGAATAGATCTAAATAAATTAGTAATTCGTCAGAAGTTTGATTGAAATGAAATAGAAATACTTATTTAAAATATTTAATCGTTTCTTTAACAATCATGTAATTAAGAAAATAGTCACTAAAATTTGGCAATTAATCATTTGTTTGCCGTAATTATCCGAAAGAAGCTGATGATCTTGTTTATTTTTAGCATGTTTCTTTCATAATAAAATACGACTTTATGTAATCGAGATTAACTATGAGTTACTCATAATTAAAATATAACACCATTTTTGCTCAATTTCCCGTATCCACTTTGCCGAAGAACCTTATTTTCTGACAAGATAGATTTCTGAAAGACCATTTTGCAGATAGGAATTTTCGCCAAACGCTTTTTTCTCGGTCAAACTTATTTTTCGACATGAAGTACTAAATAATACCATTTTTTAATGTTCGGCAAAATGATAATTGCAAATAAATGACTTGTTGGAAATATTTGATATCAGTTGATGGTATAATATTTCAGAAAGATGAGGTATCAAAATTATGTCTTATCAATAAAACGGATTATCAGTATTATAGCTTCCGTGAAATGTTATCTCAGAAAAATGGATTTCGGGACGTTAACCCGTAACTACATAACGCACGTTATTTCATAGCAGTATAAGTCTTGCAAAAAGTATTAAGACAAAATTTTAAATAAATTAATAGCTTTTTTTAACTTGAATATAAATCTAGCTTCGTAACTATAACCTAGTACAGATTTGGAATCACAGGGTTTGCGAATCATATCAATTTAACGATCGATAATAATCTAAATAACGATAAAGCGTCTAAAAATAATTGTTGTTTCGTATTCCAATATTACATGGGTCAAAATGATGTGTATTATTTTTTAAGAACAATGATGGGTCAGGCATGATGATGACAAAAGACGAAACCCCAAACTTAAAATATTGAAATCCCTATACTCAAAAAGTCGAAACCCTAGTGCTCCACTAAAAAAAAAAAGATTACTGAAAATCTATGTTTTCGGCAAAGCTATGCTATTAATAAAAATAAATCTATAATTTTATATATTTAAACAAAAAAACAATAACTTATTATTGATAATCCATAACGTTTCTCATTAACTCCCCTTCTCATTAAATTTCTTATTAATTTAACTGGCAAATATAACAATATTTTATAATCAAAGATCTTAAAACAATGTATGCACCTCTTATTAATTTATTATATGTGCAATCTGTCGATTAAAGTCTTTTATTCAAGTTGATTTAGTCAATAGGCGTAACTATTATTTTTTAATCGAAATACTGAAATATATGAAATATCTATATATTTATTATTAATTTCTTATTCATGCTGATTTAATTAAATTGACCTAAGTATAAATTGTATATTTTAAATTTTAGACTTATATAACATAAAATGTAGGGAGCCAACAGCTCCCTTACTTATACTTGTTTATTATATAATCTGTTTTTTCATCTTTTATTAATTTTTCACCATTTGCAATTTAGTTATTTTTATTATCTTTTTTTACTTTTTATTAGTTTTGTTATCTGTTATTTGAGATAAATTTATCAATGTGGAACTTGAGGTTTTATCTAACAACTATAGTCAAGAATAATGTTTCTTGATTCAAAAAAAAAACACAAATTTGCAACTTTATATCATGATAAAAATATTAATTATTATAAAAAAAAATTAATTATTTCTTAAACTATATTTTAGACAAATTTGTCTGGATTATGTAAAAATATTTACGATTTTTTTTTTATATTCAAAGTGCTTGTTTTGGGATTTAGAAATTTTTATTCAAGATATTAGGGCCTCAATGAGCTACGTGGGACTCACCAGCATCTGTTACATTGATGAGAGTGCAATTAGCCACACTCACAACTTTTGGTTTTCTATTTAAATAGCTATATGAAGGTTTTATACTAGCTGCTATACCTGCAACCCACATATTAGCAATGTTTATTTTAAATCCTTTGATTTCTGTATTACTAGAACATGATGTTCTAGATTCTTATTCTATGTCCTTAGAATGCAGTTCAAGTAGTAGTACTCTTTTAGCAAAATTATTGTCAATTTTTCTATTTACATTCTAGCCTTTTTATTCTTAGCAGAAAACTTGGTAGAGCAGTACCTGTTCTACTCAGATATTTATCTATACTTCAGTAGTTAAGCATTTACTAAAGCTTATACTTGTAATTAGAGCTAACCATTAAACTGATACCTATCTATTTGTGTTATTGTAAAGTTCATTTAACTCCAGTCTTAACCTATTTTCTACCAGAACTTTTTTCTAATTGTATTTCTATTTCCAATTTATTAATCCAAAAGGATTAGTTTACTTAGCTTTATATACCAATAGTCTCCTTCTCTTAATACATGCTTCCAAAATATATATCTTTTTTTTGGTCAACCTAGGAGTTAGGGGGCATCCATAAATAACGGTATGTACCCTCATAGTAGTGCTTGACCCCCCTCTACTATATAAAAAAATTTTTCAAAATCCGTATATTTATATATAAAATGTTACAAAAACTTGAATATATTGTGGCACAATGATCTGATTTGGATGATTTAGGTACCATTCGATTCGTCCAGTGAGACGAATCCAATGATACCAAAATCATTTTATTTGGATCACTGGATCAATAGTTATTCACAAAAACTATTGATTTTATAGTTATTTTATAAGAAAACATAATAACCAATAGTATTTGGCCAATAACTTTAGATCCAGTGATCAAAATGAAATAAAATTAATACCATTCGACTACTCTCACCAAGACGAATCGAATGGTACCAAAATCATTAAATTTGGACCACTGGAACAGTTTTTAGAAAAAAAAATTGCGTTATATTTTTTGACCTCCCCTACTTATGAGGAAAAACGTTATATTTTGTCAGACCCCCCTCTTGTATAACGTTATTTCTGGATGCCCCCTTAGTAAAATTATAGGGGTCAACTTTAATATTACACAAGTTTAATAGTAATACAAAAATTGTCACTTTATATAAAAACTCATATAAATTCATATGTATCTTGTTCAATTGGGCAGAGTCTTGATTGTTAATTTTTTTAAAAATAACCTGTCTACTGGGATTTCTTTTTTTTCGAAACTCAAAATAGACAAAGGTAAGTAATTAATCATAAAAAAATTTTATAGCTGTTTTTTTATTGTTAAAAAAACTGAATCATATATTCATGCTTAATTATTATAAAATAAAAGAAATAAAGGTAAAAGATCATATACACGACTCAAAGTCTATAAGTTTTTTTTCATTATTAATAATATTCTTTAATAATATTATTTCATTTTATACACCCAGATCTAGATCTCCACTCTTCAGCTCCATTACACAGTCCTGGTAACCTACAGAAAATTAACAATTATAAGTAGTGTTGTACATATAATAGTTGGAACATGTATTGGGACATTTTGGAACATTTTTATAAATTGAAATTACTTAAAATTTTATTAAAATAATATAATTTAATTTTGTTAAAAATGTGTTTAGTACCTAAAAAAATATATAATCATATATTTTTTAAATTGATATATTAATTATTAAAACTTGGGACATAGTTGGGACACTTGGGACACTGGGACATTGGGACGTTGGGATATGCCAAAAAAGGCTGGGACAGTGAAAATGCACAACACTGATCATAAGTATAAATATTTTTTTTTACTCTTTTTTGTTTTTTTATTTTGTATTAAAAGCATTTCTATATCAGCAAATTTATAATAGCGTAATCTTATGTAAGATCTTACAAACCGTAATATAATCAAAATATTACGTAATATATTTTGAAATATTTCGAAATATCAAATTTTCAAAATATTATGAAAGTAATTTCGAAATATTTCGAAATATGTTACAAAATATTTCGAACCCTTTCAAAATATTTTAGGATTAGTAGATTTGTAACCTGAATCACACATTAGACTAATTTTTCGAAATAGTTCGACATAGTTTGATGATGTTTTTTTTTTGGTTTTGTTTCATTTTTTTTAGGTTTGTTTTGTTTTATTTTTATTTTTTTTTATTTTTTATTTTTTTTTATTTTATTTCTACACTTTACCACTAGCACTTTGCAAGAAATCTAATAACTTTTCAGCACTTTGCGCATGCCAACTTAGCCTTTCGACAATTTGCAAGAACACAACTTATTTCTCTAGCAATTTCTAAATTTCAAGAAAGCAAGTTTTTGTAAGTTTTTGCAAGTTTTTGCAAGGTTTCACTTTATTTATTTTTTCGTTTCATGTTTTTTCGTTTTTGTTTTTTTGTTTTATTTTTATTAATTTATTTTATTCTAGCACTTTGCGAAAACCTTTGACGATTTTTGAATTGCAAAATCACAAACTTTTACTTCGGAAAAATGTGGAAATTTGGGGCTTCATTTATTTTTTTTATTTAGTTTGCTTACATTTTTGCTTTCTGTTTGGTTTCACTTATTTTTTTAATTTATTTATCCTTTACTTCACTCAGAACTTGGCAAAAAAATGACTTGCCTTTCCGGCACTTTATAAGAACACCAATTCTAATATCTCTGGCACTTTGCAAGAAGTCACAAATATAAATAAATATAATCGAATATAAGCGAATATGAGCAAATATAAGCAAATATAATAGTTTATTTTTTTCATTTTTGTTTTTTTTTGTTATTTTTTCGGGTTTGTTTTTTGTTTTTTTTTGTTTTTTTTTACTTATTTTTTTTAATTTTATTTTATTTTATTTATTCCTTATTTCTTTTAGATTTACAAGAAAACAATCTGACTTTTCGATACTTTACAAGAACTCTAATTCTAACTTTTCCAGCACTTTGCAAGAAGTTGCGAATATAAGTGAATATAAGTGAATATGAGCGAATATTAGGAATATAATAGTTTATTTTTTTATAGCTAACTGTGGAGTGAGCAAAAATAAGTGTTTAGGATAGTTTTTTGTATATAGTAATAGAATTAGATACGACGAAGTACGAAAGTAGTTTAAAATATTTGTAATAATGTAAAAATAATACTATATAATAATGTAATATATAATTATACATAAGGATGAAAGCATTTCAGGTTCTAAAACCCGAAATTAAAATTTAAAGACGAAATTGCTTTTGACCTATTTTACTTGAAAAACAAAATTATTTGATACTTTTTTTGAATAGATGAAATTATAAGGAACATATCTATATAAATTTTATTTGCTCTTTCTTATAAAAAATTTTAATTTCTCTAATAAAGACGAAATAGGCCTTTTTTAAAAATCAATTTCGGTGGCATCACTATATATAATAAAATACAACATATTAAAATTTTAGCCAATTTAAATTAGTAATTCTTGAGAAATTGCTTAATCAGACTTAGACATAATTATGGTTTGGTTTGGGACTGGACAAAGTCTGTAGATTGGTTTGAGTTCGAATATATTTATATGTATTTTTTGGTGCTAAAAAAGTTTATTTAGTGCATGAAGTTAGAATTAATTAGTAAAATTTTGTGAATCATAAGATTTTATAGAATTTTATTAATAAAATTCTATAAAATCTTATAATTCACAAATTTTTATTAATTAATTCTAACTTTATGCACTAAGTAAACATGTTTAGCATTTAAAAATACATCAAAACGGTATAATTATTTTTCTTTTACTTGAAATTTAGATAATAGATTAGAGATGTTAAATTGCTTAAGCAGTTTGGTTTATGCTTGAAGCATACCTGCTTGGATACTAAAGCAGACTAAACTGGTTTTTACAAACCAGTTAATATAAGCATGTTTATATAAATATATTTATATAAGCATGCTTATACAAGCATGCTTTATATAAGTAAACTTGTATAATAAAAATATCAAATTGCTCAAGCAATTTAGTTTATACTTGAAGCATTCTTACATTAATACTAAAACAAATTAAAACTGGTTTTTATAAAATTGTTTAAAAATACCAAAAAACTAAATTCCAATAGTACTATAGCCCAATATATAAAATATTAAAAGAACAATTAAACCAATAAATTATTAATTTAAAATTTAAATTTTTAAAAAAAAACTCAAAATAATTATAATTTCAAAGAATTAAATCTTATATATAAAAATATTATTTTGAAATAATAATTTTTAAGTTTTATTAGAGTTAAGTTAGTATAAGGTTAGATATTAGCATATTATAGTTATTTTAATTTTAATTTGGTATTTGATATTCAGAATTATGTATTTATAGGATTGTGATTTTCGGAATTGTAATTATTCAGAAGTTATTAAAACATATAAAAAATTATTTATAAAAATTTTCAAAATTTGATCTAGTTGGGTTATGAGAACCAATAATTAACTTTGTATAGCTATTGTTACAAAAATTTAATTGTTAGAATTTATTTGAAGCATATTTGCTTGAACAAATTTAATTAAGCTAATTTAAATCATATTTGCTTTTGAGCAAACTTGAAGCATAATTGCTTTAAGCAGGTTGGAAGCATTAAAAGCATATTTGCTTTTAAGCAGTGCTTAAAAAATTTATAAGCAAACTGTAAAAGTTTGTGCTTGGAACCTGCTTGAGCAGAGTTTATATAAGCATTTTAACATCCCTAAAATAGTTGTATAATTTTTGATTTTTGATCAAAAAAGTCAAATTTAAGCATCTTTTCTCCAAATTTCAAGTAAAATAAAAAATAATTTTGCTGATTTAATGTATTTTTAGGTGCTAAACAAGTTTACTTAATCCTTTAAGTTAGAATTAATTAGTAAAATATTATAAATCATAAGATTTTATTAAATTTTATTAATAAAATTCTATAAAATCTTATAATTCACAAATTTTTATTAATTAATTCTAACTTTATGCACTAAGTAAACATGTTTAGCATTTAAAAATACATCAAAACGGTATAATTATTTTTCTTTTACTTGAAATTTAGATAATAGATTAGAGATGTTAAATTGCTTAAGCAGTTTGGTTTATGCTTGAAGCATACCTGCTTGGATACTAAAGCAGACTAAACTGGTTTTTACAAACCAGTTAATATAAGCATGTTTATATAAATATATTTATATAAGCATGCTTATACAAGCATGCTTTATATAAGTAAACTTGTATAATAAAAATATCAAATTGCTCAAGCAATTTAGTTTATACTTGAAGCATTCTTACATTAATACTAAAACAAATTAAAACTGGTTTTTATAAAATTGTTTAAAAATACCAAAAAACTAAATTCCAATAGTACTATAGCCCAATATATAAAATATTAAAAGAACAATTAAACCAATAAATTATTAATTTAAAATTTAAATTTTTAAAAAAAAACTCAAAATAATTATAATTTCAAAGAATTAAATCTTATATATAAAAATATTATTTTGAAATAATAATTTTTAAGTTTTATTAGAGTTAAGTTAGTATAAGGTTAGATATTAGCATATTATAGTTATTTTAATTTTAATTTGGTATTTGATATTCAGAATTATGTATTTATAGGATTGTGATTTTCGGAATTGTAATTATTCAGAAGTTATTAAAACATATAAAAAATTATTTATAAAAATTTTCAAAATTTGATCTAGTTGGGTTATGAGAACCAATAATTAACTTTGTATAGCTATTGTTACAAAAATTTAATTGTTAGAATTTATTTGAAGCATATTTGCTTGAACAAATTTAATTAAGCTAATTTAAATCATATTTGCTTTTGAGCAAACTTGAAGCATAATTGCTTTAAGCAGGTTGGAAGCATTAAAAGCATATTTGCTTTTAAGCAGTGCTTAAAAAATTTATAAGCAAACTGTAAAAGTTTGTGCTTGGAACCTGCTTGAGCAGAGTTTATATAAGCATTTTAACATCCCTAAAATAGTTGTATAATTTTTGATTTTTGATCAAAAAAGTCAAATTTAAGCATCTTTTCTCCAAATTTCAAGTAAAATAAAAAATAATTTTGCTGATTTAATGTATTTTTAGGTGCTAAACAAGTTTACTTAATCCTTTAAGTTAGAATTAATTAGTAAAATATTATAAATCATAAGATTTTATTAAATTTTATTAATAAAATTCTATAAAATCTTAT
>QKWP01000664.1:227001-247648 GCA_003550325.1 Gigaspora rosea
CACAAATTTTTATTAATTAATTCTAACTTTATGCACTAAGTAAACTTGTACAGCATTTAAAATACATTAAAATGGCATAATTGTTTTTATTTTACTTGAAATTTAAATATTAGATACATAATTTTTGATTTTTGGTCAAAAAAGTCAAATTTAAGCAACTTTTCTCCAAATTTCAAATAAAATAAAAACAATTATGCCGATTTGATGTATTTTTAAATGCTGTACAAGTTAGTGATGCCACCAAAATTGATTTTTGAAAAAGGCCTATTTCATCTTCATTAGAGAAAATTAAAATTTTTTATAAGAAAAAGCAAATAAAATTTATATAGATATATTCCTTATAATTTTGTCTATTCAAAAAAAGTATCAAATAATTTCGTCTTTCAAGTAAAATAGGTCAAAAACAATTTCGTCTTCAAATTTTAATTTCAAGTTTTAGAACCCGAAATGCTTTCGTCCTCATGTATAGTACAAGTTTACTTAGTGCATAAAGTTAGAATTAATTAATAAAAATTTGTGAATCATAAGATTTTATAGAATTTTATTAATAAAATTCTATAAAATTTTATGATTCACAAAATTTAACTAATTAATTCTAACTTTATGCACTAAGTAAACTTGTTCAGCACCAAAAAATATATAAAAACATATTATTTTTGGACCAGTTTGCAGACTTCAGACCAAATCTGAACCAATCTGGATCTGGTCTTTATATATTATTTGCTTGAATTTGATTGGCCAGTTTAGTATAGGTGGGGAGGGTGCACTTATTTGTGCGAGTGATACAAACCCAAAAAGGGAAATTAGCCAATCAGAGAACGTAAAATGTGATGATCCTGAATTAGCCCGACACGTGAGCAAAGCGAAGAAAAATACAAAAAAACCGTAAAAAGAGAAAATACAAGAAAACGAGTGTATAAACCTGTTTTGGTGCACTAATTAAAAATGACAGGAATGAAATTTTACATATAATAGGCATTACTCTAACCCTATAGCTTCTAATATTAAGACTCTAATCCTATCCTAGCCCTAAATTTTTAATTTCATGAACATAGTTTATTTTTACATTGAATTTCCTTTTTAGGTTTTGTACTACTCGCACAAATAAGTAAAGCAGGGGTACCCTCTTAAGAGATAAAAATCACTTGATAAATGTTTATACCCTTATTATTATTATTATTATTATTAGTATATTTATTATTTACTAAAAATTTGTTCAATTTTTCGAAATAAAGCAAATATTAAAACAATGTGAATCGTTTTCGACATTAATTTCAGAGGATATAGAAGAAAGAAACGAACCAGAAGAATTAGAAGAAAGAAACGAACCAAAAGAATTAGAAGAATTTGGAGAACAATTAGAAGAATTCGAATGAGTATATGTATATATAGATTATATAGAAATACAGGGGGCTACCATTGCATTGTGGACACTTTTTGGATTGTAATTACACGAAATCGGGTAAGTAACCGCAGCATGAAATTAATGTCACATGTTCGGTAGATCACACGGTATAACATACTAAAATTTTGTGCAATTTCGTTAGATCGCGCGGAAGTTAAGCAAAAAATAGGCGAAAGTAGAGTTTTTGAATCGGTACGAAGATCAATTTTTTGGAATTTTTTTTTTTAAAAAAAAATTCACAAAAAATTGAATTTTTTTTAAAATCGCTTCAAATTTCGTACAAATGTTGTGCGACATCAAGGTAACGTGACGCGATATAAAAAGGGGCATGTTTGTATGACGAATCAGGTGTAAACTAATAAAAAAAAATTTTTTTCCCACAATTATGGGCAGTTTGAAAGATTTAACAGAAAGTCAACGTGAAGCAATAATTTATGGCTACAACCGTGGAGATTCATTTCGTACTATTGCGGCAGCAGTTGGTTGCTACAAAAGTTCTGTTGGAAACGTCATAGAAGAGTACAAAAGGTTGGACGCGGAGGCGCAAAAAAAGAAAAAAAAAGGGCCGGTAAGTCAAAAATTCTCTCCCATTCTGACCAGGAAAACCTAAAAAGCTTCGTCACCAACGGCAACCGCCGTCTCAGTCTCACGCAAATCACCAACCACTACAACTTCCAAAACGGAATAACAATTTCGGAAAGTACCATATGTCGTGCATTGCACGATTTAAACTTGAATTTGTGTGTTGCCACTTCAAAGCCGCTTATCACTGCGGATAACATGGAAAAAAGATATAATTGGGCACTTGAGCATCAAAATTGGACCGTTCGGAATTTTAGACGTGTGTTGTGGTCGGACGAGACCTATATCCGTCTCTTTTTAGGTTCCCCCAGCAAAGTGTGGCGTGAACCACATGAAAAATGGGATATTGATTGTTTGGACTGCACTGTAAAGCGTAGTCCAGGTCGTATGTATTGGGGCTGCTTCTCATATTACGGGGTGGGGCCCCTTGTCCCGCTGAAATCCTCCTGCACTGGTGCCTCGCACCTTGAAATCCTTCGTAAGTATGCTCTCCCGACTATAAAAAAGTTTCCAGCAAACAAAGGACGTGGGCGCCCAATTTTTGTTCAGGATAATGCAAGACCCCACGTGGAAACAGAGGCATTAAATTTTTTGGTTGAAAATGAAGTTCGTGTGATGGATTGGCCCCCGCAGAGCCCCGATCTCAATCCAATTGAAAACCTTTGGGCCGAAGTAAAGCAGTCTTTACGCCGAAAAGAGAGGCCGGGTAATCTCAATGAACTTGATGCTCTCGTCATAAAGTCGTGGAAAGATACACCACCGGAACTTTGCCGTCGGCTGGTCGATAGTATGATCAATCGGGTCGATGCTTGCATAGAAGCCGGGGGTGGACCCATAGATTATTAAAATATAATTAGTTTTTTTTTTGTTAAAAAAAAAATTGTAAAAAAAAAAATAAAAAATGTAAAAATTCGAACCTTCGTACCAATAAAAAAACCACGAATGTGGTAATTTTTACATAACTTATGCGCGATCTAACGAAATTGCACAAAATTTTAGTATGTTATACCGTGTGATCTACCGAACACGTGACATTAATTTCGTGCTGCGGTTACTTACCCGATTTCGTGTAATTACAATCCAAAAAGTGTCCACAATGCAATGGTAGCCCCCTGTATTATCACATTTTTTTATAATTATTTTAAACATTTAAAAAATTTATAGGATACGTCTAATTATCTCAAACGACCTTCGCATTCCTCCAAAAAAGTAAGTTTATATTTTAAAATACAAATTTTTTTTTAAATTTTTAAATTGAATTTTTATTTAAAAAAATATTTTTTAGGCAAAAAAAAGGCTAAAAAAAGGCGAGTATATTAAAATTTCTTAAAAATTTGCGATTTTTTGCATTGTGTTCAAATTTTAGAAATTTTTGAATATATTTAAAAAGATGAAGAATCTACAACTTCAACAAAAAATATAGATTATATATTTGATGAAGAACAAGAAGAACCTGATTATGACACTAAAACTTTTTTTGGTTTGTTTTTTTTTATATACAAATAACACTACTTTTTTTTGTCTTTTTTTTTGTAATTTTTAAATTTTTTAAAAAAATAAAGTTATTAATAAATTATATGTATTTATTATAATAAAATATGTCATATTGATTAAAAAAATTTTACTAACTATAATCGGCGGTGATCATCACCGGTGTGTAATTAACCAATAAATTTGCAGGATCAGGTGTAACGTGCAAATCAGTTTGTGTAACAAAAATAAAGATTTTTTTTAAAAAAATGCTAATATCTCAAGAATTCGTCTATGAAACTACCTTGACATTCTAACAAAAAAAATTCCTTACTAAATTTTGTATATATCAAACACCCCGCTAAAATCCCAGGCCTCACTCTAACCCTAAAGTAAATAAAATAAACTTTTTTTTGTTTTATCGTTATTGGTTAATTACATACTGGTGATGATTACTGCTGGTTATTTGTAGTTAAAGAGAAAACTTAACCTATACCGGGGGGTTTATGATTAATCCGTAGACCCCCCAGTTTACATATATATAACGATCTGCATAATTTCTTTGTTTTGATGCTTTATCATCGCTTGGTTTTTAGGATTGTCACTCTTGGTGTCGTCGCTTTTGGTGCCGCATTTTTGTTGGTTTTGTCATTTCGCTCGTTGTAGATGTCAACGCTTCCTAGTAAGTTGTTATTTTTCTTACGTTTTTTGGATTTTTTTTTTGTTGCCAGGTTTTTCATTTCTTTTAGTATATTTTTCATAGGCCTTATGATTTTTTGTGCATTCTTTTCGTTTTTGGTGTCGTTACTTTTTTGGTATTATTTCATTATGTTGGTTTCGCGTAACCTTGTCACTTTTGTCATTTCGTCGCCAAAGTCGTTATAGTTTTGTTGTAGATGTCAACGCTTCCTAGTGAGTTGATATTTTTCTAGATTTTTTTTTTTTGCTGCCAGGTTTTTCGTTTTTTTAGTATTTTTTCATAGGTCCTTATGATTTTCGTGCGTTCTCGTCGTTTTTGGTCGTCACTTTTTTGGTATTATTTCGTTATGTTGGCTTTGCATAACCTTGTCGTCAGAGTTACTATGGTTTCTTTCTAGCGAAGACATTTTTTGGGTGTATTTTTTATTAGTTCTTGTAGTCCTTTGCACATTACTCGCCGCTTTTTAATATTTGTGGGCTTTATTATTTTTTGATGAATTTTTTTGTTGAATTTTTTTCCACTTTTTTACCTTTTTTTCATTTTTTTTATTTTCGCTTGTATATTGTAAATAATAATAAATAAATAAAAATTAACAAAGATAAAAAAAAAACTGTCTTTAAAGCTTATTTTTTTAAAATCGATTGAAATTTTTATTGCGAAACTGGCTTCGCGGCGATATGTATATAGTAAAAAACTTAGAATTTTTTACTCGATAGCTATTAGATCTGAACCAATCATATTTGAGGTCTAGTTTAATTTGCCTAAACCCGAGGGTCCATGATAACTATCCTAAACCAGGGGTCTAGAATAAGGACGCTCGTAGTTAAATTCGATTAAAAATATATATTTAATTTAAAAATATAATATATATAATAATAAATAAAAAAAGATAGGAATAAACTTTCAACTTTTTCTGACAATCACTTGTACAAATTTCTGAACAAACGAAAAACAAAAATTTTTTTAGTAAAAGATGAAGCAGCTACTTATACTAGTTTTTATAAAGGTCAACTAACTTCTTTCTGTTCTTCAGGGACTCCTTTATATATTCAGTACACAAGCCGGAAGTGTCAGTTGTGCAAGATAACATGCAGTGAGTGCCCTTGGTACAAGAAATTCTGGTGGAAGTTTTTTTTCGTCAACGAAGGTGTTATAGCTTGGCTAGGTAGTGAACTAAAAAATGAGTTTTTTACACTCTCCTTAAGGTTTTTTGGTTACAAGAACATATTTGACCATATACCCTCTATCATATTCTTGCTGGAAGTTTTTTCTCTGGAATTTTGGCGAAAAGTGAGAAATCTGGCGTACCCCTTCCAAAAGATCAGCATTGTTGTTCCTATCCTAATCGGAAAGAAGGCATGCAGGTGGATAAACAGAAACGGACGTGTAATAAGACGTAACACAATGGAGTAGGCTGATTAGTAGAAACGAAATTCTAGATTTTTTTTCTTTTTATGTATATATAATACTTTGGTGAGATGTTTCCTTGCACAGTATTATATAATTTTTACCTTTTGTCTGTCTTTTTGTTCTTCTCTTCTATTTTTTCACTTTTACTTTTCTTGTTGAACTTGGTTTTTCGTTTAGGTAGCTTTTGTTATTCCCCCATTTTACTTCTCCTTTTATATTTCTTCTTATTATAGTTTTTCTTGTAGTAGGATCTTTCTACTAGAAAAGGTAGGAGAAGAAAGTTTAAAAAGAAGGCAATCTTGATATGGTTAGCAAGTGCCTGCTGGTGATAGGGGAACCACATTCTTAGTAAGTTAAAAATCTGAATTGAGGCAAAATTTTGCTAGACTGGTTGCACTTAGATAAAATCGGGTGAGCTTTCTGTTAGAGTAGAATAAATGTATATATTTTAGTTATACAATAAAGTTAGCAGATACAGAGGGCAGGATTGCCAAATTAAAAAAAAATAATAAATAAAAAAATATAAAATTTTATATTTAATTGCGAAAATTTAAAAAAAATTCAAAATTTTGCGAAATATTGCAAAATATTGCAGATTTAACGATAATATGCGAAATATTACCTCCTGTGACCCCTGATGGGATAATTAGGTAAAGGTTTGCATTTTTTATTTGGCCTATTTCACAATATTTCGCAATATATTTTGAAATATTTCGAAATTTATTTCGAAATATTTCGAAAGAAATGCATGCCGAAATCTTTCGAAAGATTGCACATATTTTAAAAGATTTCGCATCGATCGCAATTCTTTCAAAAGAGTATGGTATACAATATCTTTTGAAACATTTCATACATTTATTTTGCTAATGTAGAAAGTGATCCTATAGGTGAAATGTGGCGTGCTTTTATCTAAATTTTTTTTCTTACTAAGTTAACGATATATATTTACTAATTGAAAATTGTAGAGCTCGTTGAGATGCATCTAATGGTGGTTAGAACATCCAAATCGGTCCAGTGGATGGCAGATATCATCAAAAAACGATTGGCTGACTATGTGATGGAAATCACATAGGCGAAATGTGGCGTGCTTCTATCTAAAACTTTTTTTCTTACTAAGTTAATGATACATGTCCATGAATTGAAAGTTGTAAAGCTTGTCGAGTCGCATCTAACAGTGGTTAGATCATCCAAATTGGCCTTGTGGATGGCAGGATATCGTCAAAAACTGATTGGCCAACTATATAAAATCTTTTAAATAAAACATTGTTTTATAGAGATTTTATATAGTTAGCCAATCGTTTTTGACAATATCTCGCCATCTACAGGCCTGATTTGGATGATCTAACCACTGTTTTAGATGCATCTTGACGAGCTCTACAACTTTCAATTAGTGGGCATGTATTCTTAATTTAGTAAGAAAAAAAGTTTTAGATAGAAGCATGCCACATTTTGCCTATAGTGATTTTCATGTGATTTTTATTACGGATTATTATATAGTCAGCCAATCATTTTTTCTTGCTATCCACTGGGCCGATTTGGATGATCTAACCACCGTTAGATGCGACTCAACGAGCTCTACAACTTTCAATTAGTGGACATGTATCATTAACTTAGTAAGAAAAAATTTTAGATAAAAGCACACCACATTCTGCCTATTCTAGACAAATTATCAATTAAATTTACACAAAAGTTGAATGATCTTGGGATCCTGTGATTGGATTTTGATGGGTTTGGGCTTGTTAGAATCGTCTCACTGAGGCAAACATTTTGGTAGTTGAATCATCCAAAACAGGACAGTAAATCAAAAGTTATCTGATTTTTAATATATATATATATATTAGTAAATTTTAACCAATCAAATGCTTAGAAAAATTATTAGGTGGGGGTAGGGGATCAGCTACTTAGTGAAACCCTAATCAGGTGATTTCCGGCACTCTCCTTACTAAGATTTTACACATGTTATATTTTATTTTTAGCAATTTATCCATATTTTGCAAGAATTATTATAACAAGTTATGATAATTTTTCAATTTGCTTCCAGATTTGGAATTTTCTAAAATTTTCAATTTTGATAAAATCAAAAAAATCATCATCACAGGCTAGATTTTTACAAGTTCAAATGAAACAAGTTACTGCGCACTAATATAATCAATAGAGAATAGGCTAAAATTTTGCTTTCTAAAATTTTAAGTTATTATTTGGTTAAATATTTATTCCATAATAGCTTTTTTTCATTTGGCACAGCTTCTTTATAATATACTTTATAGGAATAGAAGAATTTTTCATCAAAGATATCTCTACAAGTTCTTGACCAAATTTGATGAAATTTTTTTTTGAATTTTATGGATCCATAGAATTCAAATAAAAAAATTTTCATCAAATTTGATTAAGTGGTTGCAAAGATATCTTTGATCAAAGTTTTAGAGAATTTCAAAACACGTATCATATGATGGATATGTTTAAATTTGTTGACAAAACTTTGATCAAGGATATCTCTGCAACCACTTGATCAAATTTGATGAAAATTATTTTATTTATTCTACGAATCTATATAATTTAAATAAAAAAATTTTCATCAAATTAGCTCAAGTGGTTGCAGAGATATCCTTGATCAAAGTTTTGTCAACAAATTTAAACATATCTGTTATGATATGCATTTCGAAATTCTCTAAAACTTTGATCAAAGATATCTCTGCAACCACTTGATCAAACTTGATAAAAATTTTTTATTTGAATTCTATGGATCCATAAAATTCAAATAAAAAGGGTTTTAACAGCTATTACAGTTTTAAAAAATTTGTTCTATATTTATTTACCCGATACTAGATATTATAATTAAATTTTTAGCAAATTACTATAAAATTTATATGTAATAATCCAACTTTTAGCAAATTTACTTGATTTTAGGGGTAGCAAAAACGTTTAAATTCATGCAGATCAGTTATGATCTATATGAGAGATGTCCGGGGTCTTCCTGATCTTGTGGTAATCTGTTATTAACCTATCACATATTCCAGACTTGCCTTAGGTATAACGAGTATGATTTTATACTCGGGTATATCTATTGATTACCCAAGTAACCCATAGGCAGTGTTGTCTACTGGATTGTTCTAGTGAAAATTACTAGAACTGGATAGCCACTGGACTTAACTAGATGAAACTGGAAACAAATTTGCTTCCAGTGATCATATGTTCACTGGACTGTTCCAGTAAAAATTTTCATTGACTAGATGGAAACTCCAGCGATCTAATGGCTTCCAGTGACTTCCAGTAACTTCCAAAAAAAAATGCATACTTATTTTACATTAGCTTTGAGATAAAAATGATACACATACATCTCTCTCTTGATATCAACTATGATTAAGCCTAACACAATACCTGACTTGCATGACTGTACATGTATATGCGTTGTTTTTTTTTTAAACCCTAACTGTATTAGTCAGGGACATCATATAACGCTATTTTGCGTTGTTTTTCAAAAAGAAAATGCCCAAAATTGCACAATAAATATTAGCAAAATAAATGAAAGTAATAATTAACTTATATAGCTGCCATTCAACTCTTTAAATTTGATTCTGATAAAAAATTACATGGTAATTCAGAATTTGAATAGCAACTAATGCTTTTCTAATTTTGAAATACAAAATAATATCTTATATATGTATAAAACAGTTAGATAGGATAGAATTAAACATGCTAATAATTGACAACATAATACAGTAAAACAATACCTTCGAATGCATGAGATAACGCCCATCTGCACATTATTCAATTACCTGCATGTTAATTCAAGTACACCATATGTACATTATTTAGAAATAAAAGGTCAATTTCCCAATTAAACATTTTGAAAGTAACGTTATCGTGAATTGTTGCATGTACTATATGTACATATGTATGTACAAAGGCCGTATGAATTGTTTCTATATCTCGGTTATATGTTGAAATGAGAAGCTATTTTGAAGCAATGCATGCTATTTTTAATGGACTTGATTTTCAGAATAACGAGCGTTATTTCACACCTATAACTGATGGTAATTTGTTAGTTCTGGCTTTAAAAAAAAAAGTTGTAAATTCAAAGTAGGTGCAGATTCTTATCTTGTGCATTTGATTTAAGACAAATTTTTTTAAGAATTTGCTTCTTTTTTTTTTCGATTAGAATTCTGCAAATGTAATTCATGAACATGGAACCATACCATATTGTATCATAAAATAACAGCACAATTTTAACAACAATGTCTCTAATTTAAAACGGTAGGTTCTTAGAAACATTCTTTTTTTCAAATGGAATATATAAGAATGTAAATGTAAAAAAAAAAGAACTCTGACCTTATCAAACATAACATAAACCCCTAACATTAACAGATAACAATCAAACTTACCAAATCAAATTAATAGCTGGAGCTCAATGCATATATATAATTTATTACTTTTTAACTTGGTCATGGATTAGTGATGCGTTACTATAAAAAAATGTTGAATTATAATTATTTAAGATTGATTGTGAACATGTTAGAAATTTAATTGTAAATCTTAAATCAATAAAACGTAGTATATTGTTCCTTTACCTGCAATGCCTAGTAAATATATAGTAGTGTGTAAAAATTACTGATGAATGAATAATATCTTGGGCAATGTTGTTGCTTGGACTAATTAAAAACAATATAGAACGATATATGATTATATTAATTTTTCATTAATATTATCTAAACGCCAACACTGGCTTTGAGACATTTTGAATGTTGAGCAATAAAGTATATAAGAAAGCAACACCCAATGAAGAAATTTCTTTCAAAATAAAATTCTTTCTATAATAAAACAATATATATTAATACATCTAAAAGTCTTAATGTTAAATAATTATTTAACTCGCAATACTTATATTCAAAAACAGTATAAATAGAAACTATACTGTGACTCTAATGGTTTGTTGATTTGTTTCTGAGCTCTAAGATCTTACTAAAATGGCTCGCCGTTATACAGGTGGCCCTGAAAAGCATAGGTTTACAGTTGATATTATTGTACTTGGCACAAAACCTACCAATAAATATAATACTTTTTGTGTGTGTAAGGCTTGTGATGATGTACTTGAACTTTAAAAAATACAATTACCAATAAAAAAAAATATTGTTAGAAATTACCTTAAAGATTGCAAGTATTTTCTTGCAAAACTGGGGTCTAAAGAAGCAGTATGCGCATATTGTAATAAGATGGATAATGAAGCGAAGCAGGCTTCACAAACTTCAAAAAAACACCAAAATTTTGACACATCAGGTAATTGGTAAATATAGAGAAACTTTCCCAAAGCACTCTTCTTATATATGCTACTCCCACAAAACATCTTGAACATGTACAATGTTTCTTACATAGTATTCTAATGGACATTGTTGAAAGTTTAATTCAGACAGAGTGTATTTAGAAGGTTTCTCTGTATCTGAAGTTTATATAAGAAAATAAATAGAACAACAATAATATTTGTATTTTGCAAATGATACGAACGATGTAGCTTCTAGTGTTTCCTCAACGCTTTCATCATCTAAAAAGCCAAAAAAAAAGCTATCAAAACCTAATCTTATGTCCAATTTTATTGCTAAAGACATCACCATTAAAGACAAATCTAAATTTGAGATATTGTTATTTCAGATGACAATTTCAAATGGATGGGCTTTTAAATGGTCAACAAATCAAGCAACTTGTGAGTTTTTTGAGTTCTTGAATTCAGCACTTACCCTTCCTACCTGACATGCTTTATCAAATCGTATCCTTGATGCTGAAAAAAATAACTTCATAAAATCACGTGAACAAAAAATAAAAGATGATTTTATAGGGGTTACATTAGTATTTGACAGGTGGAAAAATATTTTGAAGCAAAATATCTTTGGTTCATTATTTATTCTATTAAATGGAGAAGTTCAATCTGGGAAGCAGTTGATGTTAGTTCAGAACGAGAGCAGATGATCAATATTATCCCTAAAATTGAGAAAATGATAATGATGCATTGAACCTTGGTGCAAACTATCAGCAATAGTTTCTAATAGTGCACCAGCATATGCTGCTGCTAGGTAAAAATTTAAAAGTTGCTAAGTATTGCCTATATTACTATTAATTTTTTTTGAATACATATTTATATATAGTGTATTGACTCAATTATGTTGTGCTTGATCATTGATCGATTTAGTTCAATAATCGAGCACCAATTAAGGGGCTCGAGCAACAATGAATCAATCAAAGATTGATAGTGCTAATCGATTAAATGAATATATATTTGATCGACTAAAAGTTTTTTGATTATATATATCAGGAAGATAACAATTCATGCGCAATAGTTACCTTTCTAAAATGTAATCTTTGAATTTAATAACGTTCATATTTTAGTCTATATAACATAATCAAATTAAATAAAAGCAATTTATTTTTCTATACCAGGGACAGAAGTGAAATGATGTACGCAAATACGCTATTATTATTGGTCGCTCTTTCACATGATGAGGCTTATTATTAATTATTTTATGCATTTATTTATTCGACATTTATGAGCAGTTTTTTCGGTTTAAACAATCCTATTTTGCATATTAGTATAATTTTTCTAACAAAAAAATGTGAAAGCGTCATAAATCTGTTTATACCAAATGCAGGTTACATCCCATTTTGTTTTATTTTGTTTATTGCTTGTGACAGCCACTTGCCATTTGTTGATTGAACGAATTAGATAACCCGATAATTGAACTCTATGAATTCAACCCGTTGATCACTCTTTGTTAAAGGAGAAAGTTAGTGCTTTTATACTTTCTCAATATTACTGTATTATTAAGTAGATTATGAACATATCCATTATATCGAATATGTTGACTTTATTGACTATATTTCGCTATATTCGCCATAAGCACTATAAACACTATATTCACTATATTCACTATATACGCTATTTGACTATGTTCACTATGTACAATAAATGTGCCAAATCTTCCAAATCTGTTAAAGCAAATTTGCATCCAGCACGCAATATATGGAAAAATATATTTTAAGACACTATCTACCATTTCACAACATACATAACTATACATAATGAGGACTATAATAGAAACATGTAATTAGTCATTATTATAGTGATAATAATGTAACGTAATTATATAGTATTAGTGGTATAATAACAAATATTAAAGAAAAGCGAAATCCAAATTTTATTCTCGTTAAGTTCAAATAATAAAAGAAATCCTTAATATTTGTCATTAATATCGTTCTTAATAAGTAAATAAGCAAGTGATCATTAAAAAGAGACAGAAAAAAATTTGGTTTCCAATAAATAGTGAAAAAAAAATCTCGTAACTTTGTAAAAACTATTTGAAAGAATCACTTAGTTGTAAAATTTTCCAGCTAAAAAGATAAACAACCCATGCATCTAAAGAGATGAAGTACGATGTTATATATAAAAAATATATTATGTGTTCATCTATTAATAATCACTTAAAAAATCATCGATTATTTAAAAAATAAGGAATCCACATCATGACTGCCCGTAATTATTATTATTAACCACATAATGCACCTATCAAAATGATCTCTGAATCTATAATGTCAAACCCATCTCCTCACCTTAAAACCCATCACCTGTTTTTTAAAGTGATCAGTTTTTTAAAGTGATCAGTTTATGGTACATATATATATTTATTAAAAGTTTTAAGTAATTAAATAGTCAAATCATTTAACTCATTTTAACATATCCGTCAAATATGCGTCATAATTTTTTGGGTAGTAGTAATGTATAATTTTGATTTACATAATATACTGCGCATTCCAATATTGAATAGCACAACTTGAATGCCACTCAAACTGCAATTCAAACTGCTATTCAATATTTTCATAGACATGAAATTAGTGAAAGGGATTATACCTCCTACCACCTCAACATGATAAGCAAATTTTTCCATGCCTCCACCTAGGGTTTTTTCATGTTGGATCTCTTCAGGGTTGATTATTCGGTAGACCACACTCAGTTCATCCTGGATAGTGGCTAGCACGTTATTTTCTATGTCTGTCAAGTTATGTGATAGCATTAAATAGCAGTTCCATGGGCATTTAAATTTGCTATTGAACATAGTGAATTTTTTCAATTTACTAGAAACGCTTATATATTATCTAGTAATTTAAAAAGTACTATAATTTAGATTACCTAAATAACAATTATAAACTAGTTGATATATTTAACATGGGTTATCCAGGTAACTAGATATAACCTCTAAGAGAGATGTAATTATATAAGATTGCATTATTTGATTTGATAAATATAATATAATCGATTAATAATTGGCCTAATGATTGATCGATTATATATGTCGTGCGTCAGATGATTCTTGCGTCAGATTAGACTCGGCCTAAATTAGATTAGGGTTAGGGTAAAATTACAGTAAAGTTGGAGATTAGTTTAGGCCAGTTGTTGCCAATTATTTAATGCTGGTCAACTGATAGTTATCTGATGTACGTTAGATTCAATCTGACGCAAGTTTTAATCTGACGCACAACATATATACTCGAGGTTATAAATTATATTCTTGATCAATCATACTCAATCAAGTATATATAATTGATGTTTGATCGATTAAAAAAAAATTTTTTTTGATCAATTATCGATCAACAGTTTTTTTGTCAAGTCAATACCCTACTTATATATACGTCAGTTATAATTGCAATATCTAGAAATTGTTTTTCTTCCTTGCTTTGCCCATCAATATAATCTTGCCGTGGGTGAAATATTCAAGGAATCTGATGAATTTAAAACTGCAATGAAACAGGTAATAAAAATAGTTGGCTATTTTAATAATAGTATCAACTCATATTTTATCAGAAAGCTTCAAGATATACAAAACAACTATATTTCAAATATATTACTTTAATTTGCCCGAGTGATACTCGTTGGAATTCTTACTTTTATTGTTTTAAAAACCTAATAAAATCCCAGCAAGCTTTAAGAGTTAATATCGAGAATATATTATTTGTGTACTGCTAAAAGAAAACTTGTCATTAAGCTTTCGATTATATTTTATAATTGAAAGCCTAATGTTAGGTTTTTCTTTGGTGGCTTTTATTTAAATAGATATTTAAATCAAAAAAATATTTGAATTTTTTAGAACTTAGCTACTATATTCGAATCGCCTTCAATCTATAATTCCGATGATGAAGATTTGGATTGGCCTTCTAATAGTTTAGATGAACTTTACCTTCCAAGAAATATTGCATCAATTTTGCTTAATAACAACTTTTGGCAATCAATAACTCGATTATGTTCTTTACTTCTTTCCTATTGTGGTGCTCTTAACAGCTTACAATCAGATACTGCTCGTCTCTATGATGTTTTAAAAGCTTTTGGTGGAATATTGAGAATATAGCAAGAATACTCAGATTCTGATTTGGCACAAAGTATGATTCGGCGACTAGAGCAAAGATGGAGACAATGGGAACAACTTTTATTATTATTGGCTTTTCTTTTAAATCCCAATATCCATATTTCATGGTTTAACTCTAATAGTGAAAATTTGAATATTGCATACTTTGCTCAATTTGTCACCTATTATTACAAAGCATAGTTTGGTCATCAACCAATTTGTATTCTACTTGAACTAGAAGACTATAGAAAACGGAAATACCCCTTTGATTCTGCAATGTATGAACAATTTGAAAAAAACGTACTAGGATTTTGGAAATTTGCTACTTCTTATACAAAGGAATTAGGTCCATTGGCACTACATTTATTCAGAATCTGTGTTAATATAGCATCCGTAGAATGTTTATAGCATTCAATGGGTTTTCTTTACACTGATCGTTGCAATTGTTTTCTAGTAAGATTTTTTTCCTTTATTTTTTTGTTAAAACGTTTATTTTTTTTTTAAACATAGAATGACTAAGTACTGGCTATGTGCCAAATTCGTGCTTCAATCAACTTTTCTCAATGCAAACAACGAGTCCATATTTATAATGCTATGTATAACCAATTTAGTGCAACACCAATTGGCGAAACTACAGATGTACAAAATGAATTTGATAAAGATTTGAATGAAGATCACAATGATACGGAACCACCAAATCTTGAAAATTGGAAAACTCAATTATGTGATTGGGAGCAAATACTGATAGACAAAGAGGTTGCCAGATTAGAAGGTGAAGAGGAAGAACGTGATAATTATTATGACAATATGGGAAGTGATTTGTTGAGTAATTACACACATCTAGCAATAGACGAAAGAGCGAAATGGGATTTGGCTAGTTTATTTAGTGTGCTGTTTCAAAAGCCAGATTATATGAATAATAATAATTAGTTTATATATAATTAACTCGAACAATTTATATTTCAAAATACTTCTCTATGTATATTTTATCCTATCTTTATTTTAAAAAATACAATATTGATATGTGATTATAAAAACAAATTTAACGCCTAAACAATCTTAACCAATTATATTTTATTGTTATCTAAATATTATAATTTACAAAATTCCAAGAATTCCTTTCCAGAATTCGAATTGAACTATATAATTTGAAATTCGTATTTCCAATAACAAAAGTTTATTGTATTAGACTTTAGTATGTTTCAAGTACATATTGCAGAATAAATGCATATCTCGCACCCTGTGATGTGCTTATATATCACACCCTAATTTGATTGGCTAAATTTGTAAATCGTTATTTTTAAAAAAATAAACAAATTATTGTGAAAATTTTTAGGTTAGGGTTAGTATAGAAGGTTTACTAGGAAATTCTTAAATTTTTTTGCGCTTATATGCAAAATTTTGTGCTGAACAAGTTTACTTAGTCGAAGTAAAAAGGTTATCTTAATAAAATTTAAAGATATTTACAATTTTTCATTTTTTTAACTTGTTTTTTGATGATTTCTCTAAATTTTATTAAGACAACGACTAAGTAAACTTGTTCAGCACTAAATTTTGCATATAGGCGCAAAAAATTTTAAGACTTTTCTTAAAATTTCATAGACTAATTCTTAATTTAAAGAATTTTATCAAAAATTGTTTTTTTTTAAAAAAATAATGATCTGCAAATTTAGCCAATCAAATTAGGGTGCGATATACAAGCACATCACATGGGTGCGAAGCATATTAAACTTCCATATTCCAAATCAATCAATTTAATAAATTGTGATAGTGCCTTACTATAATTATAATAGCGCAAATCTATTCTTTACGTTTCAACATATTAAATAATTGGCATTTGGGCTTCAAATTTTTTAGTGCTAAACCTGTGATCCAAAATGTACTCCAAGTTTTTTATAAAATAATAAATTAGAAAGTAGATTTGGAATAAATAGAACTCTGAAGCCCTAATAAATCTATACGATATAAGAGTAAGCTTTTAATACAAGAACGTTTTGTAAAAATTTTTATTAAACGTATGTTGGGTTTCCAAATAACACAAGTCTAAACTCTATAGCAAGCATAATGCAAGTACTTAAATTCAAGTAATCTCACTTCGATCTATAGATCTAGTAGAGTAATTTTTAACGTCATGTTCAAAATCCCAAAGTATTACCAGATAGCTTTATTTTAGAATTGTGTCACGTTTATAAATAATCACGTGAAAATATGTACATTTTTATTGGTACGTTACTGGCATATATTTAGGGTCCAGTGGGAAAAATTCTTCCAGTGGAAATTCCCACTAGAGCCACTGGAACTCTGGAAGAATTTGGATATCCAATGAAGTTCCAGACTTCCAGTAAACATCACTGCCTATGGGTTTACTTGCCAGTTAATTGAGTATTGTTTTTTTGGCCGAGTACAAACACTAGATCCAAGTTTGGATTTTTTAAAGCGGCTTGTTATGAGAGATTATTGCATTACATACCAGGACACAAGCAAAAAACTCTGGCTAACTCAATCTGTATCCAGAGATAGTGTTTGAGAGTTTAAAGTATTACAGGGTTAGATTGAAAAAAAATGAGCAAATCTAAAGAAAGTACTTGAATAATTATTAAAAAGGAAAGAAGTTTAATGGTTCAATATAGTGCACAAATGTAATTAATAATAAAGCAGGTTTTTAATAACAAAGCAGGTTTTATCGTTCTACTGCTTTAAAAGGGGGATCGCTAAAGTCTTGTACCCATGTGACTTTTGAAATTTTAGTTATAATTAGGGTTAGGATAGTGTTAGGGTTGGTTTACTGTTAAGGGAAGATATAAATATAGGTAAAATTGCTTTCTCTACATTTTTTATTAATGCACCAAAACGGGTTTAGACTATCATTTTTATATTTTTGCAGTTTTTTTTTGATTTTTGACTTCTTTGTGTAACCAAAATTTCATGCTTCTGATTGGCTAATCTACATATAAAAAGTCACGTGAGTACAAGGCTTTAGCGGACCCCTTTAAAAAAGTAACTTTATGATACAATAGTTTGTTTTTTTTTGCCTTTTTTTTTGACTTTTTAATTATGTGACATACATGCGGACAGACAAAAAAATTTCAAATTGCACTTTTGATAAAATTTCTATAAGGGGGCATCCAGAAATAACGTTATACATAAGGGGGGAGGGGGTCTGACAAAGTATAACGTTTTTTCTCTTAAGTAGTGGGAGTCAAAAAAATATAACACAATTTTTTTAGAAAAAATCGTCTAAAAACCGATCCAGTGGTCTAAGTTTAATGATTTTAGTACCATTCGATTCGTCTCAGTGAGAGGAGTCGAATGGTACCTGTTTCATTTCATTTGGATCACTGGATCAATTTTTATTGACCAAATACTATTGGTTATTATGTTTTCTTATAAAATAACTATAAAATCAATAGTTTTTTGTGAATAACTATTGATCCAGTAATCCAAATGAAATGATTTTGGTATCATTGGATTCGTCTCACTGAGACGAATCGAATGGTATCTAAATCATCCAAATCGGATTACTGTATCACAATATATTCAAGTTTTTGTAAAATTTTATATATAAATATACGGATTATAAAAAATTTTTTTATATAGTAGGGGGGTCAAGTGCTACTATGAGGGGGTACATAATGTTATTTATGGATGCCCCCTAATATGTACAAAGATGCATTAGAAAAGACACATTTTTTGGGGCAAAATATATCAAAAAAGTAACTTTTGTACCATCTTGCATAGACACTAATCGCTACGCTCCGGCCAATTATTTTTTTTATAATAAAATATGCTCTTATTTCAATGTTTGTAAATACATCTTGATGTCGTCATTACATTTAAGAAATTGTTTTTTCTCTTGTACTAAATTGAATTTTTTGAATAAATGCTTCAACTAGTACTGAAATATTGGGACTTTCATCTGCAAAATCAACTGTACAAAAATTCAGAAAAAATTAGTGTTTATTTATTCGATTAAAAAGTCGACGAGTACAAAATATGTGATTTGAGTATGAATATAAAACCATTTGTTTGTGCTTTTGTCAGCACGTTTGAATATAATATCTTCCTTAACGTGACATGCTTTTATTTGATGGGCGCAGCATTAGGGTATTCAATAAAACATAGTTAGGGTGATTAGATTTTTTGAAAGCTAATTTCATGTATGAATTCATACTATTTTAGGTTTTTGTTTTTTTTTTAAATTATCGTTCTAAGCTAGCTCTATACTGAAATAGAGCCAGTTTTGTAATAATTATAAAAAATTTTTAATTTAATTTCATTAAAAGTTAACGAAAATTATTGCAAATCAGTCATTTTTTTCAAAACTCTTCCCGCTGATCCTCTGTACTAAAAAAAGAAACTAAACAAAAAACCAATAATTTACTCAAAAATAATTACTTTATCACGAATTTATTTGTTTCTCTTAAGAAAGAAGCAAGAGCAAACAAAAGCATATTAGGTTTACTAGAGGTATCAGCCTTGTCTACTAGCAGAATAGGAAGAAAACTAAAAAATTTTACAAACGCCATAAAATTTTCGCAAAAAGTGGGCATACCAGTTTGACCCTGTAAAGTAGATCATTCAGCACAACAAACAAACAAACAAAGAAGACACGTTCCATTTCGGTATTAATAACAACCAAATAAGTAAACAATAGTAAGACAAACAGATAAACAAAGAATACACGTGAAAAGTAGAGTTTTTCAGATAGATAATTCTAGAAAGATAGATATTCAACCAACAGCAACAATTCTTGAAAAATCTAGAAATAGTATAGTACTTTTTGAGGAAACAATGAAATTAGAAATTATAAAAAATTTGTACACCAAACCACATGAAGAAGTAAACAGATTTCACGATGAACAAAAATTTTTAACTCTTAAAATAGACAAATACATAGCCGAATATATTGGTATAAATGATCCCAATTTTATAGCGACTATTCGGCGCACAATTGAGCTTTATAAATGGATTCAACAAAAGAAAACAAATAAGAAACAACTAACACAAAAAGAACAAATACTTATAGAAGAGAAAACAGAAGAAAGAGAACTACAGACTATGGAAAGTACCATAAAAGAAGGGCGCGATGTAGCAATTAAGAAAAGAAGTCTGGAAAACCTCGACAGTCCAAGCAACAAAAAGAAAACTGATAACAGAATCAGAGTTGCAGAAATGAATTTAAATAAAAGTGAGATAGAGATTCTAGTAGAAGACAAATCAGAAGAGGCAGAAAAGAAGGCAACACTACTTTATGCAGAATGTGGATGTCTAGATTATGGAACAGAGGACACCAAGGAAATGATTAGTATTTTTAATGCAAAAGAAAATTTTTCAAAAGTAAATCAAAAAAAAGCACAAAAACAATAGTAACGGAAACGAGTATAACTAGTACAGCTATAAACAGAGGAAACAAAAGCGATATGGATATAGATAGAAGTGTCAACAACACAAAATTAGAGTTACAAACTAGCTTAACATTGTGGGATCTCCCTGCAGACTCAAGATTCGCAAAGATTAGACGATGCTTTAATCATTTTGGCAGAGTCATTTCTACGGAATAGAAGGACTTCAACAAAACAAGAGCAGTTTTCATTCATATACAATACAGAAATAAGGAAAAAAAGGAAAACCTACAAAGTCTATGGTCCCTACACTACGAAGAAGGAAGATTATGCAGAATAACACCAGGCAAATTTGATG
>QKWP01000665.1:0-23070 GCA_003550325.1 Gigaspora rosea
AAGTGTATAGTTTCTTACAGACATAAAAGAAACTATACTTCCCTCTTGCACACTGCTTCACGCCCAAAGTAAGGGATCTCAGGAGCCGTGTGATTGTTACTCTATCGGAATTAAAGAAGGCTTCCGGTACTGTAACAATACCCATTACAATATGACAACAAAATATCAAAAATTAATAATACAGTTGCTTTACAAACATCAAGAATATTAACTGCTTACCATAACACCTTTGACGAAATTTTAAGTTATCTAAAAAACCAAGACATCCACAACTTAATATTAAATTTACTTCTTTCATTACAACACCCTTCTACATCTATAACAAATAACACCCCTTTAACTCTCGATGAAGACCAATACAAATCGTATGACCTTTTATGCAATGCATGGGGACCAACGGATAAAGGAAAATATCCTTACTTTTTTCTAATGGGCTCCGCTGGGACTGGAAAATCTTTTCTACTTTACCTAATTCTGCAACACCTAAAATCAAAAAATATAAATTATCTTTTAATCGTCTCAACAAGCATAGCCGCCCAAAATATAGATGGAAAAACAATACACTCAGCATTAAAAATAACATTCATGGATGGTCACTACACGTCTCTCGCTCTTCACGATCCACAAACGAAAGAAACTCTCTCAAAAATTCAAGCAATCGTAATAGAAGAAATATTTATAGTCTCTAATAATCTATTTTCATACATAAGCAACCTATTTGCTGCAATTCATCAAAACTCAAATGTATTTGGCAATATCCCAACTCTGGTCGTTGGAGACCTTGCCCAATAACCTCCAATAGATGGACTCCCCTCCCCGTCTTTAATTCCCCTGTATGGAAACGATTTTTTCCAGTATTTCTAACCAAACCACAAAGACAAAAAACTGATTTCGCCTTTTATAACATACTCCAAGAACTAAAATTCGGCCACCTAACAAATTCATCAAAACAACTAATAACAAATAAAATAAATAACTTGTCCATAACCACAAACTCAGTTAAATCAACATACCTAATAGGATTACGCAAATCTTCTGAACTAATCAATGACTTCTTATGTAAAAATCTTCCTGTAGACAGTGAAAGCATAGCACCAATAATATCCTACTCAATAGACACCCTAAATTACACAACCATTAATACAACACAACAACAATACCTACACTTCAACAGATACACAAACTTACCAGAAAAAATCACATTACAAGAAGCGGCCAAAGTTATGTTTCTGAATAACAAACTTTTTGAACATGAAATCTGTAATGGAACAATAGGAATTATAACAAAAGTAATTGATACAGAAAATGTCGAAGTAACATTTCCAACCATATCAACAATAACGAAAGTGATAGTACAAAAAGAAACCTCGTACTTTACAATAAATGGTAACCCAGCTTCGAGAAGACAATTCCCGCTTCAAAACTCATTCGCACTCACAATACACAAGACTCAAGGTCTCACCCTACCATATACAATGATAAGCATCGACAAAGGAATATTTGCCCCAGGACAAGCTTACGTAGCCATGAGTAGAGCAACATCATGGGACACACTAGACATTCTCTCTTTTGACTTTTCATCAATAAAAACTGATCACACAGTCACAACAGAATACGCGAGACTCACCGAAGTAAATAGAAAAGGACTAACCTCTATATAATATAAAATAGTAAATTTTAATAATAATAATAAATTTAATAAATCGTCTATAAAATAATCAAAATTAGCCACTAAATAAAAAAAAAGAATTTAAACAATACCAGATACTTGTACAACATAAGCATCAACCAATGTATATAAATATAATATTAGACCCCAAAATTCAAATTCCGACGGCATCATGGTGCCATTAGAATTTTATCTAAAATCAGATAAGAAACGCTACACATGTACCACATCAAATTAATCACGTTTATCACAATACTAATAACACAACTCCCTGCTCATTAAAGCGAAAACTTGTTATTAGTAAAATTTAATATATGATCTTCACTATGTTTGTAGATCATATGCCATTTCACACCCTACTGGGTCATGGTCTCGTGACAAATGGATGCCACGTGACTTTAGAGCAGTGTTGTTACTAGACAGGTCCAGTGAAGATCACTGAAACTGGAAAGGTCACTGGAACTAACTGGATCAAACTGGAAGATATACAGGTTCTAGTGGTAAGTTGTCACTAGACCGTTCCAGTCACGTGTTTTTTACCACTGGATGGAAGCTCCAGTGAGGTCCAGTGAGGTCCAGTAAAATCTGATTAGTTAAAATTAGTGTTTCGATTCGTAATCCGCTAATCCGAATGGATCCAATAATTCGGATTGAATACGGATATCCATATAAATTTGTAATATTTACAGATTAAGAATGAAGATTATCCGTATCTTTCATGTGATTGTCAATTTGACAAGCAACCGATGATAAATATGATTACTCTCCCTTAGGTAAATGTGAATGTAAAGATTATTTATTACAGCTGATTTTTATGATGATTTTCTGTAATAACATTGTAATTTTTTGATAATATAATTTCGGCTGGTAAATTATTGCGGTATGTTTTGTACCTGCCAAAAATTATATTATCAAAAAACTAAGCCGAAAAATAATTATCGAAATTTGCAGATGATTATCAACCAATAATTTCAAATTTATTAAATTCGAAATTGGCATTTCATTTTAAAATAAACTATTCATTTCAAATTAAACAGCTTCATATTAGCATTTTGTAACCAAATTCGTAAATGTATTGAGTGAAGTGGTGGCACTTTGTGCTCATATAGAATCTGGATTCAATAATTGAATTCAGATTTATCCAGATTCGGATTATCATCCGGATACACAAAATAGGATCCGAATTTAATTCGAATGGTCCTTAAAAAATAGGGTCGAAACACTAGTTAAAATATAAAAAAATTTTTTTTTATTCAGATTACAGTATTTGTAATAATAATTAAATTGAATACCCAATTTATACATAAACTTATAGCTGTTTTCATAAATTCTGGAACAATTGTAAAATTGATTGACCGAATTTGATAAATTTTTGAATTCGGTATTATCGAATTACTGTATTAAAAATACAATTCTGATAATATGAACTCAAAACTTACTGAATTTGGTGAAATAATTTTTACCAATTGCCCCAGAATTTATAAAACAGCTATAAATATGATTAAATAAAAGCTATGCACAAGTCTGATTTGAGGTTCATAGTCTTGAAAATCAAATGTTTGCACCATTACTTTGTACTATTAAATAAGTGCCCGTATTTCTTTGTATTTCAAGATAATAACGATAAGTATTTCTGTTAGACTATCTGCATTGTGGCATTTTTCATTGAAAGCTTTAAACGTCGTTAGATAGTGCTAAATCCTGATAAATAGAAACCTGCAATTTTTGAGATACTAGACAAATATGTGTTAGCATTAAAAAATAAAATGAATGAAATGCTATAAATCATATATTCTTATTCATCCTTAATTAGTGAATTTGTAATTGTTTTGTAAAATTCTCAATAGCAAGCATTCAACTTAAAATAGAAATAGTTGAAAGACAAAAATTCATCGATTCTGAATTTTTGTGATTGCAAGATTGAATATCTTACTCCATGTAGGCGAATATATGCTGAATTTTTTTTTTAAAAAAAAGGATAATATGTATAGCATATAAACTTCAGGAACTAGAAGAAAAAGCCCTACAAGCTAAAAAAAAAGTTTAGCGAAACCCAAATGCTACGGTCTAAAAATAAAACCTCTAACCTTTACTGATCCTATGGGCTAGAATTAAAAAGGAAATTCAACAATGAATATCAAGTAGTATTGTTGAAGTTTCCGATTTAAAAATTTAGCACGATGCACATGTATAGTACAATAGCATTGTAGATTTCGAGACTTTCTAACCAAAATTGAGTACAATTGTTAATATACACAATAAAGCCTCTATAAGTGCACACTCTCTATAAGTGCACACACTCAAATTCTGGCCCGAATATATGAATAAGTTTCTTAAATGCACTTTTTCTTGTTCTTTAAGTGCACATTATCAAAGTCTATTAAGCATTTTTAGCTTGTTTTTGTATAGAATTTGTTTATATTGTTTGAATCACGCTTATGCCTACCAATTCATATAAAAGAAGCTTCAAATTTTCCAATTCATATTTTGTAACTCACGATTTATCTATTATTTAGTTTAAATTGAGTTACTTTATTAGTATATTTTTTTTATCATTAAAAATATTGTTATCTGCTCTGCTTACCTAAAATAAATAAAAAATTTAAAGCCAAACCATTTTTTTGTTTTTAGTTGTAACTGTGCTACGAATATCCAACACTATGTCACGGCAACATGCGGGTGGTCCCAAAAAACACAGATTCACGAAAGATATTGTTATTTTTGGTCAGAAAGCTACGAATAAGCACAATACATATAGTGTATGCAAAGCTTGCGATGATGCGATTGGTTGGGATAAGGCTCTAAAAGATACAATTACTAATAAGAAAAATACGGTTCGAAATCACTTAAAAAAATGTGAGCACTTTTGTGCTAAGATGGGATCTCAAGAAGCAGTAGATACCTATTGTAACAAGACAGATAATGAGGAGGAACAGGCCTCTCAAGTTTCCAAAAGGCGTCGAAATACTAAATTATCTGGTATGTAACTTAAATTTAAAACATTAGAACATTATTAATAATTTTTTTTTTTTTAAAAAAAAAAAAGATGATGATAGCACAAGTGACATGACAGCTAGTACTAGCACTTCATCTCTTACCAAAGCTGTTAGCAAGAACAAGAAAAAAGCCCTGAATTCTATAGATAACTTTCTAATTCGAAGCATTACTATAAAGGAGAAATCAAGGTTTGAGCAGTTACTACTACGAATGACTGTATCAAATGGATGGTCCTTTCGGTGGACATCAGATCCAGCTACCCTTGAGTTTTTCGAATTTTTAAATCCTAAACTCATCCTCCCTGGTCGGTATGCTTTATCAAATCACATCCTTAATGCTGAAAAAAGAAATTTGGACTTGTCCCGTGAACAAAAATTAAAAAATGATAATATTGGAGTTACATTAGTGGTCGACGGATGGAAAAATGTTTTGAAACAACATATATTTGGCTCGTTACTTATCTTATCAACTGGAGAATCTTTAATTTGGAAAACAATCGACATAAGCTCGGAGCGAGAACGAATGGTTGAAACTATCCCTAAAATTGAATTGATGATTAGTGAAACATCGGAAATAGGTACTAAAAGGACCCCAGACATATAGTACAAAGATCATACATTACGCATTTCAGCAAAAACCCTCGAAATTTGAAAAACAAAAAATCAGTTTTTGGCAATTATCTTGGCATCTAGTGGTCCAATTGGAATGAACTTTTTTTTTAAAATGAAGCTCTCAGTGAGGCGCATCTAACAAAAAAAAGTTCATTCAATTCTAATTACTGGATCAAAAGTTATTTAAATAAATAGATTTTGTCGTTTTTAGCAAATTAGGTCAAAATTGGCCAAATCCAGTTATGACCTATATGAGAGATGTCCGGGGTCCTGTGCTAAATTATCTGCTATTGTTTCCGATAGTGCTTCGGCATATTCTGGCGCTAGGTAAGTACTATTATTAAAAAGTGAATAGTTAAATTTTTTTTAAAAAAAAAACAAAAAAATTTTAAATAGGCATCGGTTACGGTTAAAATACTCCCAAATCGTTTTTCTTTCATGTTTCGCCCACCAATGTAACTTAGCCGTAGGAGAGATCTTTAAAGAATCTAACAAATTCAAATTTGCTTTCAAAGAAGCCCTAAAATAGTTGCATATTTTAATAATGCTATCCATTCGTATTTTATTGGAAAACTTCGGAATATACAAAAAAAAATTTATACAAAATATATTACCTTGATTTGTCCAGCAGATACTCATTGGAATTCTTATTCATATTGTTTTAAGAGCCTAATAAAATCTCACCAAGCTCTATGAGTAAGTACCTAATAACATCAATTTGTTAATAACAATTAATTTTTTATTTGTATTTTTTTTAAGAACTTAGCTACCACGCACAAACTACCTTTGGACACTTCGGCTTGTAATTCTGATGGTGAATTAGATCAATCATCAATTCATTTGAATGAGCTTTATCTACCACGTAATATCATGTCGATTCTGCTCAATGATAATTTTTGGCAATCGATAAAAGAATTACATTCTCTGCTTCATCCATATTGTGAAGCCCTCAATAAGTTACAATCGGACACTGCCCGTCTTCACGAAGTATTACAAGCCTTTGGTGGAATCTTGAAAATGTGGGAGGAATATGATGACGAAAATTTATCTGAATATATGATCTCACGATTAGAGCAAAGATGGAAACAATGGGAACAGCCATTGTTGCTTTTGGCCTTCCTTTTAAATCCAAATATTCGTGATACGTGGTTCAATACTAATTCAGAAAATTTAAATTTTACTTATCTTGCTAGGTTTATCACCTATTATTATAAGGCATGGTTTGGACGTCAACCAACTCGAATTTTACTTGAGTTTGAAGAATATAGAAAACGGAATTTTCCGTTTGATTGTACATCATATGAACAGTTTGAAGAAAATGTGTTGGGATTTTGGGAATTCGCAACTTCCCAAACTAAAGAATTAGGCCCTTTGGCTATACAGCTATTTGGAATCTGTGTTAATGCCGCATCCGTAGAACGATTATGGAGTTCAATGGGATTTCTTCATACCAACCGACGAAATCGTCTCAAGGTAGGAGTTATTTATTAATTCGAAATTTTTTTTTAAAAAAAAAAATTAATATTCTTAAGCATAGAATGAAAAAGTATTGGCTATGAGCCAAATTTGTGCCTCGATTAACTTTTCACGGAGAAAGAAGCAAAAACCTTACAATATATCGCTTATTCCAGCTATTGAACCAGCAAATTCACAAGAACTAATTGAACCAAACGAATCAGATGATTCGAATGAACTGGATGAAGAAGATAATTCAGATGTAACATCTGATAATTGGGAGGAACAACTGTATGACTGGGAACAAATGTTGGCGGATGAAGAAACTGCAATGCTAGAAGAAGAAGAGGTGGAACGTGAGAATAATGAATATAGTTTGAGTAGTGATTCGTTAAATAATAATTTGTTAAGTAATGATTTGTTAAGTAGTTATACGCATCCTGCAATAGATCATAGGGCCAAGTGGGAATTGAAAAACCTATTTGGTCCGTTATTTCAAAAACCAAAATATATGAATATAGATGGTTAGATAGATTAGATCTTTGAGTAAAACAGGTTTTTTTGAACCTGACAATATTAACACTTAAACTTTATAACATTTAAATTATAAATAAATTTTAAATAGATTTTACTTACCATCCAAGTATTATTTTATTACGGCTTTGAAAGTTTCTGAGAACATTTAAAGCATTTAGTAAAAATTATGCAGCGTTATTCGCTATCACTAATATATGTAAAAATAAATAAAAAATCCGCCTTTTATTACAAATTATTAGAAGCGGGCCAATAATAAGACTAGCAAAAGCCGTAGAAATTTAGGCGATTGCATAGTTAGCGTTCATAATAAATCTAAAAGATCGTGAATTTTAACTGAGATGCTTTTTTTTTTTTAGTTGGATTTAGTTAAAGCGTTATATGCGCATTAATGCACATATTGAGAAATCATGCACACGCATGAAACCTACTGTACTATGTACCAGACCCGGGTCTTGTATATGAACTTATGAACTTATACGATCTTAATTCTTATTTGTATTCTTATTGGCTAGCATTATATCGGTTCCAGTGAAATAATTCCTTCCAGTGAAAACTTCACTGGAACCACTGGAACACTGGAAATATCTGGACGTCCAGTGTGATTCCAGCTTCCAGTCAACAACACTGTCATAGTTAATCGATATTTATCTTTATCTATCTAAAAATTTCCCAGATGGATACTGAACAAATTTATGAAAAAACTCCTCGATCAAATAAATCTTGGATTCTTAAAGAACCCACAAAACTTCCCATTAAATTTCCTAATGGTAAAATAAGACATCAAGAACCTATTAATGACTCGGATAATGAAAATGGGGAAAAGGACGAAATTTCTTCTTCTGATAGTGATAATTATGATGAGAATCTACATGACATGAAGGTTGATAAAACAGATGAAAATAACGAATTCATTTCCAATCAGAATACGTCAAACAATAATGATATTATTCAAAAGAAAGAAGAGTTGGCCATTATAGCTCAAAGAGTTATCGAAGATCCGGAAAATAACGTAATATGAAATTCTAAATATCTGTATTAAGTTTTTTATAATTTAAATATTAAATTTGCTTAAAAATTTAAGATCGGACAACTTAAAATGTTGAGAGAGATCGCAACGAATAATAATCTAACAATCAAGAAGTTGGCATTATTGACCCAGCTTGTAGTATATAAAGATATCATTCCCGGGTGTGGTTTCTACTTATACGTATTTGCCTTTACCATTCTTGGAATTCATATTAATCATAAATTTTAACATTTATAGTTATCGGATTCGACAATTGACTGATAAAGAAAAGGCTACAAAGGTTAAACATTTGTTATATATAAATGAATAATTCAAGAAACTCATGACATGTCGTATTGATATTTGTTATAACAATTTTAAAATAAAAGGTATCAGAAGAAGTCAAAAAGCTACGACATTTTGAACAAAATCTTGTATCTAGTTATCAAGCTTATTTAAAATCTCTGGAAGCCGAATTGAAAGGTGTGAATTATTTATTGGCATTATTCTCACAGTATAGGATTGTGCTTTTTCCCTTGACTTTATCATTTTTCAATTATTTTTCAAGAACACACCGTCGCAGAGACAGCATTAAAATGTATGTGTGATCTCTTGATATCTGTCACCCATTTTAATTTTCGATCGAATTTGATTATGGCCATTGTGTGCAGGATGAGTACTGCTGAATTCACTAAGGTTTATTTTTTAATATTTTCATATTTTGTAAATTTCATCAATGGCATTCATGTCCTGATATTATTTTAGATGTCTGCGATGTGTTGTGATGCGATAATTGAAGTCTTTAAAAATGATGAGTCCGGTGAAGCAAGTTTAGATGCTGTTAAATTAATAACCAAGATGATTAAATCCAAAGGTTATGTTGTGCACGAAGAGGTAGATCATTCATTCATAAGAAAAAAATTTTTAATAACAACGTTTATAAGAGAAACTCTTTTTTTGACATAGGTTTTGAATACCTTTTTGCACCTCCGATTAAAAGAGGAACTAAGTATTAAAGTATCAAATAATGAGGATTCCGTTAATAATCAAACCAAAGGTAAAAAGAGGAAATATGATAAAAAAGAACTAAAAAAACATTTGTCAAAAAAATTGAGGAAATTGGATAAAGAAAGAAAAGAAGTTGAAAAGGAAATGAAAGAGGCCGAAGCTGTTGTGAATAAAGAGGAAAGAGAAAAAAGGGTAAGTCATTGTCACAAAGAATGATGAATTATTCAAATATACTAGATTTCGCCTTATTCGTGTGTTTTTTTATTATATCAGCACACAGAAACATTAAAATTAGTTTTTATCACTTATTTTCGAATATTAAAACATGCCAATTCGTCCCCACTTTTAATTTCTGCTTTGGAAGGGCTAGTAAAGTTGTATTATATACATATTTTTTTTATTTCTTGTTCTTTGGTAATTTATTATTTATACTCATCATGTACAACCTCTATTATTATAGGTTTGCGCATCTTATCAATGTTGATTTTTTTAACGATTTACTAGAATTACTCAAAAAGATAATGATTGGTCCACAAACTGAAGACGATAACGAGAATTCCAATAGAAGGATAAATACACGGAAAAGTTTATTATGCATAATAACTGCATTTCAACTACTTTCTGGCCAAGGTATATATATATTTACCAGCATGTAATTTTACTTATCATCTTTATATTTTTTTTCTTTATTTACAGAGTTGCCTTTCATTCAACAGGTGAAGCACTTAATATCGATCTAAAAGAGTTTTATACGCAAATGTATAAAATATTAATGCCACTTGCACTAAATCCATGCATGGAACAAAATGAGAATAAAAGAAAGCAAAAGACAATAGTGAATAACAGTAAAGATGAAATTAAATATAACAATAGTATCAGTGTGTCAGAACAACAGCTATTGATGGAAGGATTTGATTACATGTTTTTTAAGAAAAGAACGGTGAGCTGTTTTCTAAAATGTTTTTATAAAATTAACAACGCATTGTTATATTTATTTATGTTTATGCAAGTTGCTTGCGTTTTTAGATTCCCATTGAAAGATCTGCAGCATTTTTGAAACGACTTTCAATTTCATGCTTAAATTGGCCGAGTAAAACTGTATTAATATGCTTAGAGAAAATGCAAAAGATGATTCAGGTGAGCCATCTTTAATTGTAACTAGGTTATTGTTAACACTTTAAAGTTAATGTTGTTATCATATCAAAAGAAACAATCACGGTTAGATGCACTATTAGTATCAGACGATAGAATCTGCAACGGAGTATATCGTGCAGACTTGGACGATCCTGAATTATGTAACCCATTGGCAACTAATTTGTGGGAGTTGAGTTTGTTAGAGGTAATATAAAAATATTGGATTTCTGTTTTTAAAAGTGATATTGAATGCGAAATTTCAATTTATACTTTTTTCTTTTAATTCCATTAGAGCCATTATGATCCAAAAGTACGTGCCATGGCGACATCATTGGCAACTTTTGTATCAAATGGTGAAAAACCTGTGTGATTGTTGAGATGAAAACATACCAAAGTTTCCGGTTCCCAGTTTAACAGACCCTAAATTGGGTTCTGCATCCAGAAAGTGAACTTAAGTCGGAATCGTTGTTTATTAATTTAATGACGTTTAACGTTAAGCGTAAATCAATTTTCATATGATCTGCGTGGTACAATAAAATTTTACAATTATTATAAAACGCACTTATGGTGTTTTACCACCATAGGTAAATTAGATTTGCAAATCCGTGGAGACCCAAAAATATTGATTTATAAGTTATGTTCTAAATAATCATATACCTTTGTAAAATATGACAGTAACGTCGTGGGTTCTTTTTGAAGGTTAATAGTAACAAAAACAATTTTTACAAAACAAAAAATAAATTTTTATTACCTTAGGGTTAGGGTGAGACCTGGAATGGGGCAGGGGGCATAGTTTATACCAAAATTTAGCAAGGAATTTTTTTTATTAGAGCCCCAAAGGTGGTTTCATAAGCAAAATTTTGCGATATGAATGTTTTTTAAAAAAAATAAACAAAAAACGAAATTTTATGCTACACCTGATCTTAAATTTTGATTGGCTATTCTAATAATTTTGTGTAACATGGTGTAAAACACCATAGGTGCGTTTTAGTAAAATCCAAATTTTATATATACATCAACAACACGCCCCTGATAAAGCTTTTTAAAATTGTTAACAATTTTAACAAAAATTTGTTATTACGTAGAATGAACCCTTATTTTCATAGTTGTGAAATTCTAGAACTCATAATATTTAAAATAATTCACCTTTATATATTGATATCATAAAAAAAACTTAAATTCAAATTTGCTTAGGTAGCACAAAATTTGCTAATTTGATTGGTTGAATTTATGATGTTTACAATTCTCAATAGCATGTCTTGTTATAATGACAATCAGAAAAATTGCTTATATTATCTTCAAAAAAATTATATAAATTAATAAAACTAAATTTTTGAAACAAAGCATATAAAGTTGTTTAGGCTTATTTTTTTTAAACTTGGCTTTGACTATTTGCTTAAATTCTTTATTAATTGATACTAAATTTTGTTTTTCTTAAAAAGTTTCTAAGTATAGTGCCAATAGCTTTAACTCTGTATAAAAAATAGCTTTACAAAAAATGCTACTTCTCTTTTAAAAATTTATAAAATATAGAACTAATCCACAAAATCAGTTCTTCTTGTCTTTAAGAACAAAACTTGTAGTTTAAATTTAAATTTAAACCTAAACTAATGAAGCAGTAACTTTTTAAACTTTGTCTATTCTATTAGAAATTTGTAAAAAAGTAAACATATATGTTTTCTTTTTTTGACTAATCAAATTACTTTATATAGTCCATATGTTATATTAAATTTTATAATTTTTATTAGTATCAGAGCTAATGAAACAAAAAATTTAGTTATTTTTAGAACACACTTATATTTTAGATTAAATAATTATATACTTTTAGTTTATTCTGTTAAGTTTACTATTGGCAAAAAAGTAAAAAAGTTATATAATTTCAAAGTTAAAGCTATTAGCTCTATAGTAAAAATAAGCAATTTAAAACAATTTTTTTTTAAACTAAAAATCTTTCAAATAATTTCTTTAAAAACTAGTATAAAATTGGTTACAAAAAAAAAATAAAATAAGTACATAATTCAGTTAAAGAATATACCAAATTTGAATACTATAAACCATATCTTTTATAGAGGACCATTAAAGCCAGATACCTTAATATATTTTTTATTTTTTAATTAAAATTAAAGTAAGGGTTAGTTAGAAGTTAGAATTAGAAATTTTTTATAGGTTAAATTGCCTTCCTATCATTTTTATTAATGCTCTGAGACAGGTTTAAATACTCATTTCTTGTATTTTTAGTGTTTTTACTTTTTTCTTTGTTTTTGTTTTATCAGTCTGATTCGTGATGATCAAAACTTTACAATTTGATTGGCTATAAATCATGTAATAGTGCCTAGCTTTAACGGATTTGCTTTTATAGTAATAAAATAATTCTGAAAAATCAAAGAATTTATTAACTAATTTGATTTTAGAATATATAAATATATATTTTTTAATAGCTTTCAACTAATATTTTTAAAAATTAATAATTTTAGAGTCGATAGCATAGTGGTTATATTTTGAGATTTCAAATTACAAAGTTGCTAGTTCAAATTTAAGTAGTGATAATTTGTAGAAATAGCCAGCTAGGCTAGGCTAATTAGAAAACTGAAACACTGTGAGATCCAGAGATCCAGAATGCTTACAGGATGAACTTAATTCCTAGAATAGGCAGTAATCTACAATCAAAGTTTATAGCAATAAGAGCTATGCCAGAACCCTGATTTGAAATAACTGAAATTATATAATGTAATGTAAGAACTAAAAGTCTGGATATTATAAGATACTACATGAACTCATGGTGCAGCAGTTTGAAAATAGTTGTGAAGATTTCTGACTACTATAGCAGTTGATGAGACAGGTTGATTCTGGGTAGTGTAAAAGCAAGCTAGAGAAAATCGAATTATAATTGGTGAGAATAAAAATAATAACTATACTCGTTATAAATCAACAAAAAAATAATACTGACAAGACTGGAAAAATTTAATAAATAGAAATATTTATAAACTTTTTAAATAAGAGGCATGCCATTTATTACATAATATTTTTTATTTAGTAGCCACTTCTACTCATATATGATATGATCATTTTATCTAATTCTAATTGATTAATATAATATATAGACATGATCACTACCTCTGACCATGTATCTATAGTAAAAGTTATGTAATAAATGGCATGCCCCTAACTTTAATTAAATTTATAAAAGTAATTTTATTTTATTATTATATCAAAAACAAAGTATCTAAGTTAGGACCCTGGACATCTCTCATATAGGTCATAACTGGATTTTGGTCAATTTTGGTCCAATTTGCTGAAAATGACAAAATATATTTGTTTACCGTATATTCCTGAAAATAAGCTACTCCGAAAATAAGCTGCCCCCCTAATTTTTTTCAAAAATCTCAAAAAAACGTGTTGGCAGTAGTGATTTTGGCTGATCAAAATTTATCGGCTAAGCTTAGCCGATAAATTTTGGTCAGCTTAGTCGGCTTAGCCGATTCTCTAATCGGGTCTCAATTATATGACCAGATAGATTTAATAAGCGTTTATTTAATTTTTTTTTTAATATTCATTTAACTTTATTTTTTCTGTATAAAAACGAATTCTCATTACTGAGATATTTCTAGTGCAAGGTGTCAAGGAGGACAAAATAACACGGGTCAAAATATACAACTACATCGACAAATTCCTACATAAGTTATTTAATTCTAGCATTATTATGCATATTTATAATTGTACGTGCTTTTTCTGAATTAACTAATTTATTTTGGGTATAGCGCAAATTTAATTATAAACAATGTATCCAAATATGATTAATGGATACATTTAAATTATGAACCTTTCGTCAATTCTTATGCGGCAGTATTCTCATGCAACTTCCGATTTAATAATATTATAACTACATATTATCGTTAAAAAAATCTATTAACGGAAATGTAATCATCGAATATTCCCATTTTAATAAAATTTCCTGTGCCCGATGATTTTAATAATAACACACATTTAAATTTACACTTTACAATTGTTATAAATTATGATGCCGGAAAGAAGAGATATCTTTGGCAATTTGTAAACCTGCTTTAAGTGCCCGAGGGTATTCGTTGATGAAAAAAAACCTGTTTTTGTGCATAATACACGTAAATTATATTTTCTATTTTTGGGGAAATAAAAATCGATTAGCCGATTTTGAAAAAATCGACTGGCTAAGCCGAAAATTTTTGGCTTAGCCGACTATTTCATATCGGCCAAAATCACTAGTTGGCAATTGCACATATAAAATTTTTTCCTACTAAGTAAACTGCAAAAGTTCGATTAAGTAAAGTTGTTCAGCGCTTCAAAATACACCTACTATAAAAATTTGGTGTCATTTGGACAACTTTTTATTAGTACGTTTTTCAATTTTTTCAAAAATGTCTATACACTAAAATAAGCTACCCCACATTTTTTCGTGTAATTTTTGGCCCAAAAAAGGTAGCTTATTTTCGGGAATATACGGTAAATAACTTTTGATTTAGTAATCAGAGTTGAATGAACTTTTTTTTGTTAGATGCACCTCACTAAGAGCTTTATTTTAAAAAAACATTTGTTCAAATTGGTCTACTAGATGCCAAGATAATTTGCAAAACTATTTTTTGCTTTTTAAATTAAGGGGTTTTTGCTGAAAAAAAACAAGTATGACCTCTATACTAGATATCCGGGTTCTTCTAAGTTATTATATGGGGTGAAGTCAATAGAAATGGGACAAATCTATCTAATAAATTTGGCCCATTTCTATTGACTCCACCCATATATATAAAAACAAAATTCATTATTAGTATCATTATAAAAACAATTATATTTTACCAAAAAACTTGACAAAAATGAATAAAAATAAGATTTGAAAACTTAACTAACAACTTTGCTTAAAAGCAAAAATCAAATTATTATAAAATTATTTCAAATAAATTATCAAAATTATTGAACAAATTTTATTAGTAGTATCATTACAAAAATTGATCATAACTTTATCAAAACTTGACAAAAATAAATAAAAATTGAAATTCAAGTGCTTCAATTACTCCTTAATAACTTAATTTAGTAGCAGAATATCAATTTATTTTTAAAACTTATATTAGAACTCTGGACATCTAGTACACAGATTATATATTATGCATTTTAGCAAAAACCCTAAAATTTGAAAAGCAAAAAAACAGTTTTTGCAATTATCTTGGCATTTAATTGTCCAATTTGAATAAATTTTTTTTAAAATAAAGTTCTTAGTGAAGCTTATCTAACAAAAAAAAGTTTATTCAATTATAATTACTAAATTAAAAGTTATGTAAATAAAGATAGTTTTGTTATTTTTAACAAAATAGATCATAATTGGTTAAAATCCAGTTATGATTTATATAAGAAATATCCAGGGTTTTATTATATTGAAATGAGATATTAAAGTTATTGTATATCTAAAAACAAAATTTTTGTTATTATTATTATTGCGAAAATTGATTATAACAGGACCAGGAAAACTATATATAAGGTTCCCGCTTCACTATAATTCAAAAAGTACTTTAAATTATATAAATGTCCCTGCTAGTAAAAATTATAGGTAGTATGATTCACAACAATAGTAATTTGCTTATGAAAATCTTTCCTTTTTGGGTTTATTACCATATTTGGATAAAAAAATAGCCAAATAGCCAATCATATTGCAATTCGCATAAATATGTATTTTGGATTTTTTTGGCAGGGACCTTATATATAGTTTTTCCAGTCCTATTATAACCAACTAAAACTTAACAGAAATATATAAAAAATAAAATTTAATTGGTGGATCACAGATCAAGGGTACAAATTTTATATGGTTATATGGCAGAGATCAATTATAGCAAGTGACTAACATGCCATCTTAACCTTATAGTAAGCTGTATAACGTTTAAAAAAAAACAACTTTTGACCTTTAGAATTAATAGAACAATACTCATAGAAATAGCTTCTTAAATAAATTTTTTTTTAATATACAAACTAACAACTTTACTCAGTAAGACATGCACATTCGGTCAAAATATTTCATGCTTATTAATAATTTTGGTCTTGAATCCTTCAAAAAATATACCATTGTTATGAATTATTTTAACCAGATGTGCAAGAACAGGACCCCGAAATATACATAGATAGGTCAGGTTAATTATAGAATTACTAAAAAAGAAAAGATCTGCAGAAAAACTTCAAAAATAAGCAAAAAAATTACTATAAATAGAAAAGATCAGTATAAAAAACCTCAAAAATAAGCAAACTCATATCTGATCTATCTATGTATATTTCGGGGTCCTGCAAGAACAAGGTTCTATACAACATTTTACTAATAAAAAGGTATATTATTTGTAATTTTTTTTATTTAATCTTGTAAATCAAATCTTTTTATTCATCTACAGGGGTCATGTACTCATGCAGATCAATAAACTAATGCGCGCAGGAGGTAATATTTTGATATTTTCACATTGTTTTGCAATATTTTGCAAATTTTTGCAAATTTTCAAAATTTTTTAAAAAATTAATAAATGATATACATATTCACATAATCATGCTTTTTTACAGGTTTTCCCAATATTTCGCACGGTTTCGCAATTTATTATAAAATTTTATATTTTTTATTTATTATTATATTTTAATTAGAATTTTACTAACTATAACCGGCGGTGATTATCACCAGTATGTAATTAACCAATAAATTTGCAGAATTAGATGTAACGTGCAAATCAGTTTGTATAACAAAAATAAAGATTTTTTTTAAAAAATGCTAATATCTCAAGAATTCGTCTATGAAACTACCTTTGAAATTCTAACAAAAAAAATTACTTGCTAAATTTTGCATATATTAGACACACTGCTAAAATCCCAGGCCTCACCCTAACCCTAAAGTAAATGAAATTAACTTTTTTTGTTTTATTGTTATTGGTTAATTACATACCGGTGGTGATCACCGCCAGTTATACATAGTTAAATTCTTTTAATTATATTTAAAAATTTTTAAACAATATTACATATTTTATTATATATTATATTTTAATTATTATACATTCTTTACAGTATTATTTTTATATTATTACATTATTACATATTATTTTAAATACTTTCACACTTCGTCACATCTAATTCTATTACTATATACAAAAAACTAGTTCTATACACTTATTTTCACTCACTCTATAGTTAGCTATTATCTTCGCTTCTTTGTTTTCTATTGTCTTCGCTTTGACTAATATTTTTTTCATAATATATATCCCACTTCCTTTTTAAAAAACTTCGAAAAAATTCATTATTATTTGCACACAGATAGTCTTCAACCGCCTCTTTAAGCTCTTTTTGATCCAGATATATACTATATTCTAACAAAGCTTTGAAGGCGCCCTTTACTTTTGGCTATAACGACATTTCGCTCTCTTTTCTAAATATTCTTGCAAAGGCCAGAGAAAGTGCCAGAAATGTTGCATAGTGTTGAAAAAGTCAGGAATAAATAAAATAAAATAAAAATTAAAAAAATAAGTAAAAAAAAAAAATGAAAAAACAAAAAGTCTAATAAAAAAAAATAAACAAAGTCCCAAATCTTTATTTCTCTAAAGTAAGAGTTCGTGTTCTTGCAAATTCTGAAATTTCAAAAAAGTTGCGAAGTGCCGAAAAAGTCTGGGTTGGTTTTCTTGCAAAGTGCCAGGAGGTAAGGGTTCTGTTTTCATAAAGTGCCGAAATGAAATAAATTAATAAAAAAAATTTTAAAAATAAACAAAAAAAAACAAAAACAAAAAACACAAAGCAAAAAATAAATGAAGCGAAGCCTTGCAAAAACTTGCAAAAACTTGCGAAGACTTGCAAAAACTTGCGAAAACTTGTGACTATTTCTCCATTTCTCCAAAAAAGCGTTCTTGAAAATTTAGAAATTGCTAGAGTGTGTTCTTAAATGTGTCGGAAGTCATAGTTGGCATGCGCAAGATTTCGAAAAGTGTTTGTTTTTCTTGTAAAGTGCTGAAATAAAAATAAAATAAAAAAATTAAAAAATAAGTGATTATATATATGTACTCAAAGGTACATATATCCGCATTATGTGACCTATAGATCACCACCAAAATTCAAGATCAGGTGTAATATTACACGATCAAAAAAATTCAAAACAAATGTTCTTTGACAAAAATTGTTCATTTCGCAAGAAACTGTATACTAAACCACCTTCTGTACATTAATTAAAAGTTTTCCTTGAGCGATCTTACTATATAATAGCCTAAACCCTAGCCCTAATATAGTTCTTACCCTAACTCTAACCTAATATAAACAATGTTGATTTTGTATGTAATATCATATGATCAAAATAATGGGTACAAAAAAATTTAATGTACCCTATAGGGTATAACTAAATTAATTCAAAAAATAAATAAATAAAAAAAAAATGAAAAAAACAAACGAAAACAAAAAATGAAATGAAAAGGAACAAAAAGAAACAAAAAGGAACGAAAATAAAAAAGCGAAAAAAAACAAAATAGAAAATTTAATTATAAACAAAAGATCTAATCTAATCTTGTAGTACAAAATTTGAACATCATCAAACTATTTTGAACTGTTTCGAAAAATCAGTCTAATGTGTGATTCAGGTTACAAATCTACTGATCCAGCTTGGTTTCCTAGTTCTAAAATATTTTGAAAGGGTTTGAAATATTTCATAACATATTTTGAAAAGGTTCGAAATATTTCGTAATATATTTCGAAATATTTTGAAATTAATTTCGTAATATTTCGAAATATTGATATTTCGAAATAGTTCGAAATATATTACGTAATATTTTGCTTATATTACAGTTTGTAAAACCTTACGTAAGATTACGCTATTATAAATTTGCTGATGTAGAATAAGAGAATGTAGCTGATACTTATTATTTGTTACACACCCCAGTTTCTCACCCAGATCAAAATCTTGCAAGTTCATTTCATAGTTCAACTATGTCAAAAAAGCAAAGACCAATAAAGAAAAGAAATTGTTAGTTCATATTTTTTAAAAAAAGAAGTTGTATCTAAAATAAGAGAATGAAAATCTAACACTTATCTGATTTCTCGTCCTAATCTAACTTTTCTAGTTCCAATTCATGTTTTACTTACTCTATATTCTAAATGTTTTAACAATCCCGTATCATATTACTTTATAGCTCTTGTTCTAATGAATAAAAAGCCTAAAAAGAAAAAAAAGTGTTGGTTTTTTTTTATTAAAAAAAAAGAACTTTGACTAAAAACTGAAATCAATACTCAGCTTTTAGTTCCTGTCTAAAATAATTTTGAACATAATCTAAATAGTTGTTGAGTCCATTTGTTCGCTTTTAATAGTTGCACTATATATTTTATAATTTTTGCTACTTGCAATGAAAAATCATTTTCTATTCCAGCTATTAAGAAATTTTACTATTAAATATCTGTCACGATTTATTATAAAATGTCTATCATTTTGTACTCTTTATCTACGATTTTCCAATTAAGTGTTTTATGATTCTTTTGATATTTTTACTTAGAAGCAAAAAGTCAATTTACTTATAAAGCTACACTAAAATAAATATTAAAGCCATCATATATCTGAAAAACAAAAATTTTCATTATTAGTATTATTATAAAAATCAGCTATAACTCAACTAAAACTTGACAGAAATATATAAAAATTTAAATTCAAGAGCTCTTCAATATCTTTACTTAGAAGCAGAAAGTTAATTTTACTTATAAAATTATACTAAAACAAAACATCAAAGTTATCATATATCTAAAAAACAAAATTTGTTATTAATATTATTATGAAACAACTATAACTCCACCAAAACTTAATAAAAATAAATAAAAATTAAGATTCAAGTATTTCATAATTTCCTTGACAAATTTACTTAAATCAAATAGTTATTTAACTTGCAAATTATACCAAAATAAAGCATCAAAGTTGTTGTATATCCAAAAAAAAAAAATAATAATATAGTTGCCTCTTTCTATTCTGGTCCTTTATAACAAACTCTTAATAATTTGAACTAAACCTTTCATAACAAATATTTTATATATATTTTCTTTGAGTATATCGAATTAACATAATAAATTTGCTATTCTGGATCTAAACTCAAATTAATCAGTATATATAATCTTTTATTTAAATAAATTTATTTTGAATAGTGTGGAAACCCTTAAATCAACTAGTCCTATATAGGGTTCCAAAGTTTGATCCAGGTTGATTTGAGTTTGAACAAACCCCAAATCAAACCAAACTCAAACTATAAATTTTATAAAGTTTGAAATTAACTCCAAATTCAAATAAAAAATAATCAAATTCCAACCAAACCCAAATACTATACTAAGTTTGATTTGAGTTTGATTTGAAGTTTGCAAACTAGTTTGAGTTTGAATGACATTAATATATTTTTATATTTTAAACAAGTTACTTAATTGATAATCTACCTGTCAACTAGAAAGTGATTATAGGCGAAATGTGGTATGCTTCCATTTAAAACTTTTTCTTACTAAGTTAATAATACTTGTCACTAATTGAAAGTTGTAAAGCTTGTCGAGATGCATCTAACTGCGTTAGATCATCCAAATTGGCCTAGTATATGGTGATATATTGTCAAAAAACGATTGGCCAACTATATAAAATCTCAATGTAAACAATATTTGTTTACATAGAGATTTTATATACTATAGTCGACCAATCGTTTTTTGATGATAACTTGCCATCCATTGGGCTGATTTGGATAATCTAACCACTATTAGATGCATCTCGATGAGCTCTACAACTCATATCAGTGGATCGGCATAATTGGGCCTTTTTTCAATAAACTATTACACGAAAATTTGCTCCTAAGTGACGTTGAAAAGCTAACAAATGAAGCACTTGTTACAACTAACAAAAGGGCTTTTTTGATGTCTAGACAAGTTAAAAAACCAAAAAAATCCAATAAAAGAGCTATGCTAAGCTGTAGAAAGAAGTACTTTTACCGTTTGTTGAAATACTCGGGTGTTTTAGGATGGGTTGGGCATTGTAAGATGGGTTGGTAACTATCAAGGGTAAATTTGGATGCTAATTTTCAAAAAAATGGCCTTTTTAATCTACTTTTGGCTTATAATTAAATACATGAATTTCATAATGTTCTACGTACTTAATTATAAATGCAAAGCTGGTTAAAAAGGTCGTTTTTGTGAAAATTCGCTCTATAATAAATTTTCAAGCAAAATTTTTTTGATAATCCTCGATCATGATTGGTCGATTTACCCAACTATGCCGATCCGCTGATATGTTTTAATTAGTCGATAAGTATCATTAACTTAGTAAGAAAAAAGTTTTAAATGAAAGCATGCTACATTTCACCTATAGTAATTTTCATGTAATTTGTATCATATTACACTATAATCACTTTCCAGTTGACTAAAGGATTATCAATTAAAATATGAAAATATATTTATATTATTCAAACTCAAACTATTTGCAAACTTCAAACTCAAATTTAAACCAAACTCAAATTTAACTAAAAAGTTTACTTTAAATCAAATTTAAATATTTTTTTAATCATAGTTTGGGTTTGGGTTTGATTTCAAATCAAATCAAACCCAAATTTGATCTAAAGTTTGATTTGATCTGGGTTTGTAAAAACTCTAGTCCTATATATACAGCCAAATTTTGGATTGGATTGGAAGTTGGGTTAAAGCCAATAAAATTGCAGAAAATTTTGCAATAAAAAAAAAAACAGAAATATGTATAACAGATAAAAAACTTGGACCTTTTAATTTAGTATTGGATCAAAAGTTGGGTTGGAGCCAATAGAATTGCAGAAAATTTTGTGAATAAAAAAAAAATTTAGTACAAATCATTTTTAAAATTTTTTAAAAATTTTTTATAATTCTGACCAGAATTATAATACCTTGGTCAGCATTATAGTAATTCTGGCCAAAGTTATAATGAACAAAATAGTTATCTTTAAACCTTTAAAAAGTAGTTAAACTTAATAAATTAAAAAACAAATTCTATCTTTATTCTTAAAGTCTCCCTACATTTTTATAAAAAAAAATTGTTTTAGCTATACTAGTTATTTTTTTATAATGTTTTAAAAATTATTAATTTTACTTGCTGATTTAAGAATTCCCACACTATATTACAAATAAAATTTATTCTATATAATTAATTAAACTAGTGTTCTAACCTGAATCAGATAATAGTGACCAAATGGGTTAGATATTTAACCCAGATCACATCACGAAATTTTATATATAGATATTAATCGATATATAACAGTTAATCGTTTTATATCGATTAAAAAATAACGATATATATCGATTAACTGGTTAAAAATCGATATATATCTATAATCAATATATATCATTTTATATATTATAATCGTTATATATCTATAAATCAATTATAATCGTAATTATTTAAAACGATATATAACGATTAACAGATCTTTAACGATTACATACCCGTCACAAAAATTTCAACCCAATTCATCAGGTAAAAAAACAAAAAAACAAAAAAAAAAAGTTCAAAATCTCTTAAGCCCATTTGATCCGTAAGCTATCGAGGATCATAAAAATATATTCCACAAAAGGTGCCAAAAAACTTAAAAAAAAAAACGTTTCAACCTATTTTTATCCCTTCCCTTTATCCCCCCTCTCTTTTTTTTTCTCCCTCTCTT
>QKWP01000665.1:57352-73635 GCA_003550325.1 Gigaspora rosea
GTTTTATTTAGTTTCGTTTAGTTCCGTTTTGTTTTGTTTAGTTTCGGTTTGTTTTTTTTTATATATATATTTTTTTATTTTTTAATTTTTTTTATTTTATTTCTACACTTTACCACTAGCACTTTGCAAGAAATCTAGTGACATTTCGGTACTTAGTGCAAGCTAACTCAGCCTTTCGACACTTTGCAAGAACACACGACACCTTTCCCTAGCAATTTCGAAAGTTCAAAAACACAAGTTTTTGCAAGTTTTTGCAAGTTTTTGCAAGGTTTCGTTTTATTTATTTTTATATTTCTAACATCTCTGGCACTTTGCAGGAAGTCACGAATATGAACGAATATAATCAAGTATAAGCGAATATGGGCGAAATATAAGTTTATTTTTTTCATTTTTGTTTTTTTTGTTATTTTTTCGGTTTGTTTTTTGTTTGTTTTTTTTTTACTTATTTTTTTAATTTTATTTTATTTATTCCTTACTTCTTTCAGAACTTTGCAAAAAAACAACCACTTTTTGGCACTTTGCAAAAAGTAACGAATATAAGCGAATATAAGCAAATATGAACGAATATAAGCGAATATGAGCGAATATAAGGAATATTTTTTTTGTTTTTATTTTTTTATTTTTTTTTGGTTTCGTTTTTTTTGGATTTATTTTTTTTTGATATTTTTTATAATAATTCATAATAAATATGTAATATTTTAAAATATAATAATAATAAATAAAAAAAATAAAATTTTATATTAAAAAATTGCGAAAATTTGCAAAAACTTGTAAAACGGTTAAAAATTTGCAAAAAGCATGATTATGTGAATATAATAATTATTAATTAATATCATATTCGATATATATCGATTAATCGGATATATATCGATTACTATCACTATCGATAGTAATCGACAGGGGTGATAAGTATCGATATATATCTTACTGGTTAGTAATCGATATATATCTATATATAAAATTTGCTGATAATCAACCATAATTCATATGAAATATCTTACCATTTAACTTACCATGTAAGCTCACTAAAGTTTTTTTATAATATTTAAGAAAATCCAAAATGCTTGACTATATTAAAATGTAATACTGCTAATTTAGTGATCTTAGGATTTTAACTTGACAACTTGTATTCTTTAATTGTTTAAAAAAAATACAAAGAAGAGTTTCGCCTTTAGATTCAAATAAGTAAATACTATCAAAAAGCGTTTAAACTATTGTCTAATTAACTTTTAGTTCAAGTAAGTTTTTTAATTTCGTGTCTCATTTACCTTTTTGTAGACGGTTGATCAGAAAGGATTAATTGGGATCTAAGCTTTAATATTTATTCTTATATCATTTAATAACGAGTAATATTGTTAAACCTGTAGTGAAAAAAAAATGCAAGAGCCAATAAATCATTTCATCGATTATTCTAGAACCTGATTTCCTAATTAGGTGTATATTGTTTACTTTGTTTATATTTTTTAATCAATCAAATCGAATTTCCGCCATGCTATTATATCTGGGCTTAGTTATGGACCCTGACTATTGTAACCTATGGTTACAAATATATTAATTCAAAAATTTTTTCAAAAAAAATTTTTTTTTTAACAAATTTTAAATATAGCCTATTTAAAACTTATTAATTTATCTACTTTTAATAATATAATATTAAAAGCTTTTATCTACTTTTAAATATAATCTTTTGATCAAGATCTACTTTTCAAATATAACATCTTTGTAAAAAAGTAATCTTTTTAGCTAAAATTTCAATGTAATCCCTATATATATTGTTCGGGATCCTCTAGAACCTAACTAGATTACATATTTTGAAGATAATTTACAAACATAAACTATCTAATTTACTACCTATTAATAGGGTTCCTCAAAGTCGAATTGAATTAAATATGAGGCATATTTGAATTTGATCAATTGAATAAGCTCTTGATTTGAATTTAATTTGATCAAATCAAATCAAATCAAATTTATTTGTAATTTTAATTAAATATTTTTGAATTGAATCAAATATTTTGTTAATTTGAATTTGATTTGATTTGAAATTTCTGTATTTGAATTTGATTTGAGATCAAATATTTGATCAAATCAAATCAAAGTGTGAAACCCTACCTATTATATAGATCTAATATCATCCAGCTACTTCTAAGAGTACCCAAGTGTGACCTGTTGCACTATGCTCCTGAAAGAATGGAGTTTCAACATTAGTGCCACCAAGAATATAGGGTTTTACTTCAAATCCCTTCCACCTAGCATCAATAGTAGAATTAAATAATAATATCATGTACTATTATTTGTAGATTACCATTCGTTAAAAATAAAATGTGATAGAAATAAAGAGAAAATAAAGAAAATAAGAGGATAACTTCAAATCTAAACAAAAAACCAAAAACAGCAACAAAAAAAAAAGATAAATAATAAGAGAAATGAAGAAAAACCTATACTCAAGACAGAACTAAGCAATTCTATCTAAAAAAAAAACAGAAAAAAGAAAAGAAATAACAGATATTAATACTAATGCTCATACCAATACTAATACTACTAGTAGTTAAAATTATATAATACTGTATCAAAAAAATTCTGCCTATGGTCTTTTTTTATAAAATTAGTTTTAATACAATATTTATAAGTTTTTAAAAAATAGTATATTAGCTAGTGTTCCACAGACCCAATCCGAGATCCAGATCTGATCCGGATCTGTACTCGTCGAATCCCAAAAATCAAGGATCCGAATTCGGTCTGTCAGATTCGGATCCATATAAAGACCCGAAAAGATCTGAAAAGATCCGATCCTTCATATGTAAAGAGTTCTTCGGATCCGGTCAGGATCCGGATCCGTATATTTAAACAATGATTCGAATCTATACTTGGACCCAATTTGAAATTTCAGATCGGATTCGGATCTTTAAAAATATCCGTCTGATCCGATCCGTGCTGAACACTAATATTAGCTGATTTGATTTGTGAACCTTTTTTAATAAGCTATTATGCAAAAATTTGGATCTAAATGATATTGAAAAGCTATATATGATTGGTTTTTTCTAGTCTTTTTAAATTAAAATTTTAACTTTTTAGTTTAAAATAGAAAAGTATAAAGTAAAATGTTACATTTTTTTTCTGTAGCAGTTTAATGATTAGTTCTGACTGCAAATGATATGCTTGTTCTATTGCATAGATTATTAGATAATTAGTTAGGAATTTTAAATATAGTATTTCTTTAAATATTATTTTAATATAATTGTAACTTAAAATTCTATTTCTGTACTTGATATTAATAAATAAATGTGGCAGCTTATGCTGAGATGGCTTATGCTGAGAATTTAAGTTATTTTATTATGAAATTATAAAATTTTAAAGGGATTTTTTAGGGTGTTTGTTTTTATAGTTTGGTTAGGGTTTAGGGTTAGGGTTATTAATAAAAGAGTATATGTAGATTTTAGTAGGTATTATAGATTTAAATAGAGACCCCAGATCTCAGCATAAGCCATCTCAGCATAAGCCGCCACAATAAATAAATAAATAAAAAAACTAACAAATGAAGTACTTGTTACAATTAACAAAAGAGCTTGTTTGATATCTAAACAAGTTAAAAAACCAATAAAACTTAACAAAAAAGCTATACTAAGCTATAAAAAGAAATACTTTTATAATGATTATCTGAACCAAATTTTTTAACAAAAGAAAACAAAAAGTTTTTTGTTGGAGCATAACCTCTACATTATATAGTAGAATAACACAGAATTATAATTTTATAAAAATCAACCACTTCTTAGAGGACTTTTTTTTATATTTAATATGCAAGCCAAAAGTGTCTTTTTACAAGATAACTGAAGAAAGCTAATGCTCTGATATGAGAAAGTTTGGTAAAAACCAAAAAATAGATATTTGTTAATAAAGTAATCTGTAGTATAGTAAAACCAACAAAAAAAAGAGTTTTTGGACTAATATTTCTTTAAAATTGTTAGGTGTATACTATTTATTACGTAATTTTTATCATAAATATATAGTCAGAGGTAGTGATCATGTCTATATATTATATTAATCAATCAGAATTAGATAAAATGATTACACCATACATGGGTAAAGATGGCTACTAAGTAAAAAATATTACATAATAAATGGCATGCCCCTTACTAGTGACATCTTTTGTTTCTTTGGGCTTTTCAAAATTTCACCAAAATAAGCATTTTAGTTTATCTTTTCCAAAAGATTAGCAGTATTTATAGTTTTAAATTGGGAATATGTCTACTAAATTGTATACAAGTTTTAATAAAAAATGAGAAATTTTAGAAAAATTTTGAGATGAAATTTCTTTCAAGAACTTTTCTTTAGATATAGTTTTTTTTTTACCTTTTTCTTTTTCATATATCTATATATAAAACTTAGATAAAGTATTTCTTCATATAGTATTATATAATTTTTTAAGTAGATCTTTATTAGAATTGTCTTCTTTTCTTTGTTTCTCTAATTTTTTTTTATTTTGTTAGGTTTTTGATTAGGTTTTGTTAAGATACTCTAGGACCCCAAACATCTCTTATATAGATCATAACTGAATTTTGGCCAATTTTATCTAATTTGTTAAAAATAACAAAACTATATTTACTTAAATAACTTCTAATCCAGTAATTAGAATTGAATAAACATTTTTGTAACATTGGAGTATCACTACGTTACTCTACTAATTATTTAAAAACAATAAGTAAAGGACAATTATTACAACTTTAAAGTATAGCGCAGTATACACAGTAAAATAAAAAAAACTAATCAAATAGTGCACAAAATAATGCACATAAGTGCACATAAAACTTTAATAGTGCACAAAAATGTACAATTATTTATTATAAATGAGAAATATTCTCATTAGCATATTGAATAATATAACAAATTTTTTATTTATGTTTACTATAATAAAAGTATTTTAAAAATTTATACAATTAACTAATTTTTATTTATATTATTATAAAAGTATTTTAAAAATTTTAATTTTTTATTAACAACAAACTAGACTAACCCAGGCTTAGACTAGGAACTGGAGCTGGCGGACCAAGTCCTGGCTCTAGCTCAAATAAAAAGTGGAATGCCCCGTGGTGCGTTAAGTTGTGCCTGGTTATTTGTTTAATTAATTTAACGTGGCCAAGCCACGTAATCCTCTCAAGCCTTTTGGCAAAATAAGTGTATGTATGCAAAATTGCTACACAATTTTGAATTTGTTTATTTACTTTAATTTGTATTGACTAACAATCTTATTAAAACAATAATCTAATCGTCCAATAAGAGGAATTAAAACTGGTTTATAATGAAACATATATGGTTTGAATTTGAATCTTGTCTAACTCAAAGCTAAATAAATTACAAAACTATTTTTGTTCTTTGATTTCTCAATATTACGAATCATTTTTCTATATTAAATAACTACATGATTCGTCTCTCACATATGTATCTTTTTACAGCAAAATAAAATTTCATGAATTTTAGATTTGATTATTTCAAAAAGTTCTGGATCTTTAATTGATATGTTTACTTCTTCATCACTAAGAAATATTGATTGTAGTGTTTTCTTGTACTTGATATTAATAAATTTTGGTAGTTTGGTATTTCGTTTATAATTTTTATTGTAGACTGGTTGCAGAATTTCTATATGATTTTTGCCTTTAATTTGATTAGCAAGTTGTCGAAAAAGAATTTCTAGTTTTGAGATTGGTTTTAAAAGTTCTGGTATTTCTAAATATAATTCTGGTCTGAATTGATATTTGCTATATTTTATAGCAAGATCAATTATATATTAATTTGGAGTTTGTGAATTTAAAATTTTATTTTTCATATTTTGATATTTTATCAAGACTTTATTACTTGATAATTCTAATTGATCACAAAAAAAAAGAATTTCATTAATTATTTTAATAAAATATTGATAAAGATTTGGATTTTGTAAAAAGATTTGATTTTGTTTAATTAGTATATTATTGAATTTTTCAACTAAATTCCAAGCAATTTCTTTTTTTTCATAATAAATTTTTGAATAAAATTCTTTGCATTTTTTTGTTTCAATTTGTATTTTTTTTAAAATAATTTTATTTGTCTTTTACTGATTTTCATTTTAAATTACTAAAAAAAAGGGACAATTGAGGTATTTATAGTTATTTTTGCTAAGCTACATTTTTCATATTCTAGTTTGTAATTAATTGCTTGTTTGAATAGATTTTTGTTATTTTTTTTACCATAGAATCGCTTTCTATATTTTATATTATCATTATATTTCTAGTAAACCCAAGCTTTTTTTGTTGAATCATAAGAAATATTTAATACTCCTGATATATTTGATTTGTATTTGTTTTTAAAAATCATTATTTTTAAAAAAATATAAAATTGTAAAAAATTCACTCTAAAGTTTAAAAAAATAAATTTAGAATTTTTTTTTAAAGAATAAGTTATTTTTAAACTAAAAAAATTGCTGACCAACAGAAAATAACTAGAGGTGAAATTTTACAACAAAAATATAAAAATTTATTAAATGATATACAAGATGTTACTTAGCGCAATATCATATTATTGCAAGCCAAAAATGATTTGAACCAAGCAAATACAGCATTGCAAAAAAGGGTTTGGGTCAAAATCCCGACAAACAAAATCCCGACAGGTCATAATCACGACAAAAAAATCCCGACAATCAAAAATTCTGACGATCAAAAAAAGCTTTCCTTGAGCAACTTTACTATAAAATCAACTAAACCAAACCTTAGCCAGGCACTCACCTAACCCTAACCTAACTTAAATAAATTTAATGATTTTTTTGTTGTCGGGATTGTCGGGATTTTTATTGTCGGGATTTTTTTGTCAGGATTATGACCTGTCGGGATTCTGTTTGTCGGGATTTTGACCCGCTCCCGCAAAAAAGAGTTAAAGAATTAATAAATGAATTAAATCAATCAACCAAAACAATTGAAGAGTTAACAAAATCAAATAATGCTTTTAAAATTGTATTGCAAGTAACAGAAGATGAATGAAACTTCTACAAAACAGCAAATTTTGAAGAATTTAACAATTTATTGAAAACTATGTAGTTAATTTATTTGATAATTTCAATTTTAGCAATTTAATTATAAACAAAATTTTTGAATTTATGCAAAGGTTTAATTTATTGAACAATAAATATACTCATATAATCTATACCAAATTTTTGAAACCAGTATTTGTAATTTTGTATGTTCATTAATAACTGAAATTTTATTTATTAATTTATTAGTAGTATTTTCTGTATTAATTTTTATTTTTTCACGAGTTGATTACTCATTTGCGTGTGTAAAATACAATAAATAAGCTCAATATATATTTAGTTTAGTATATAAAATTTGGCAAACAAAAATTGTGATTTAATTAGTAAATTTTAAATTTACAAATTAGTAAATGTTGCCTGATTATAAATTTACAAATTGATAAAATTTAAATTACAAATTAGTAAATAAAATTTCAAGTTTTTCGTTAGATACGTTTTCAAAATAACTCACTATTTGGCAATAATTTATGAGAAATTTTACTATGCTAACTAAAAAAAAATTTGTAAAAAGCCTTGTAGAGCATATTTCAGAGCATTTGAGTCTCAATTTTTATGAAAAAATGTTGAAAACTCATGGAGATATTAACGTTTTTGTAAATTCAAGCGCATATGTTTTCACAAGTTTTCCCCTAAACTTCTACTGATTCTGGAGGCACTTTCTCAAAATGAACCCTCAAAAAATCATATAAGTAACCTGATAGAATAAGTATTCGAGAGTTTACTATAAAAATTTCAGCCCATTTGGTCAAATATTCATTGATTAACAATGATTTTTCATTTTCTTTCCAGATTCAGAATTTTCTAAAATTTTTAATTTTGATGAAGACGGAAAAATTACCATCACAGGCTAGATTTTTAAAGCTACATAATAACATACGTTCAAATTCTACAAACCATTATAGTATGGTCACAAAATTTTTTCTGTGAAATCTCATGGTATTTGGAACGATATTGATGAAGTTATTGAATTTTTTCATTTATTTACAAATTAGGAAAAATTTCAAGTTTTTTGTTAGATACGTTTTCAAAATAACCCACTGTTAGGCAATAATTTACGAGAAATTTTACTATGCTAACTAAAAAAAAATTTTGTAACAAGCCTTGTAAAGCATATCTCAGAGCATTTGAATCTCAATTTTCATGAAAAAATGTGAAAACTCATGGAGATATCAACGTTTTTGTAAATTCATACACATACGTTTTTGCAAGTTTTCCCTAAACTTCTACTGATTCCGGAGGCACTTTCTTAAAATAAAACCTCACAAAATCATATAAGTAACCTGATAGAATAGGTATTCGAGAGTTTACCATAAATATTTTAGCCCATTTGATCAAATATTCATCGATTAAGAATGATTTTTCATTTTCTTTCCAGATTCAGAATTTTCTAAAATTTTCAATTTTGATGAAGACGGAAATAACACCATCACAGGCTAGATTTTTAAGGCTACATAATAATATACGTTCAAATTCTACAAACCATTAGAGTATGGTCACAAAATTTTTCCTGTGAAATCTCATGGTATTTGGAACGATATTGATGAAGCTATTGAATTTTTTCATTTATTTACAAATTAGAAAAATTTTCAAGTTTTTTGTTAGATACGTTTTCAAAATAACCCACTATTTGGCAATGGTTTATGAGAAATTTTACTATGCTAACTAAAAGAATTTTATAACAAGTCTTGTAGGATATATCTCAGAGCATTTGAATCTCAAATTTCATGAAAAAATGTTGAAAACTCATGGAGATATCAACATTTTTGTAAATTCAAACGCATACGTTTTCACAAGTTTTTACTAAGCCAGAAAAATCAACAACACAGGCTAGATTTTTTAAAGCTACATAATAATATACATTCAAATTTTATAGGCCATTAGAGTATAGTCACAAAATTTTTCCTGTGAAATTTCATGGTATTTGGAACGATATTGATGAAGTTATTGAATTTTTTATTTGTCGACATGTTTCGGAAATTTTCGGAAAGCTAAATTTTAGGTTACAATGCATTCTGAATTCAAAAAATTCAGGATACATTTAGGTTAAAATCGTCCTAAAAATCTGTCCTCATACCTAAAAATCGTCAAAAATCTGGTCATATAAAATTTGGCCACATATTTTTCTGGATTTACTAGTAAATTTTTGAAAAAAAAGTTGACACAAAATGTAATTTTAATTAAAAAAACCTGATTTTTTTCTGAAAAAACACTGTTTTCAGGTGAAACTGGAGACTTTTACTAATAAATTTCAAAAAATATTTGTATGTAGTTGAATTTTCAAAAATCTGGCCACATATCTCTTAGACTTTGAAGGGGTCTGACGCCACACCTCTTTTTAACTATGAACACATGTGTGACAATTAATAATTTGTCACATCCTATCACACATAACTAAAATCACGAGCTTATTAATTACTAATGCAGTAGCCTGTACACCAATCAGACGCCACATGGCAGTGGCTCTGATTGGCTTGTTGGTTATTGCACCTCAAAGTTGTAACATTGGAGTATTACTACGTTATCCTACTAATTATTTAAAAACAATAAGTAAAGGACAAATATTACAAACTTTTTTTGTTAGATGCATCTCACTAAGAGCTTTATTGTTAAAAAAAGTTTATTCAAATTAGACTACTAAATGCCAAGATATTGCCAAAAACTGTTTTTTTGCTTCTTAAATTTTGGATATTTTTGCTGAAATGCATAATATATAATCTTTGTACTAGATGTTCAGAGTTCTAATACTCTTTTATTTTTTTCTTTTTTTTTTTGTAATTTTGTTTATAAGTGTAGAATTTTTATTCTTGTTTTAGAGGCTAGATAAGAAAGTTAAAGAAAAGTAGGCAATTTTAGTATAGCATATAATAGCCAATCAGTAAACTTGGAAAGTTAAGTTTCTATTAAGTTAGAACTCCAGGCATCTTTTATATAAATTATAACTAGATTTTGGCCAATTTTAATTTAATTTGGGACTTAATTAGGCATTGCATACTGCGATGTGCTTGTATATCGCACCCAACAATTTACTAATTAAATTTGAAGATCAGGTATAACGTGAAAATTTTCTTTGTATAACAAGATAAAGAAATTTTTCTAAAATTTGTAATATTAATAAATTTCATTTACTTAACCACCTTTCATGCTCTAACAAAAAAAATTCCTTGTAAATTTTGGTATATACTATCATTTACTTTAACTTTTAATACTAACCATCCTTACTCTAACTTTATATTAATTTAAATTTTTGTTATATAGAAAATTTGTTACATGGATCTACAAATTATATTTACATATTGTGTGCGATAAATTAGCATATCATAGGATGCATTGCATATAATTATCCTTTAATTTGCTAAAAATGACAAAACTATATTTATTCTGATCTAGTAATTAGAATTAAATAAACTTTTTTTTGTTAAATACGTTTTACTAAAAGCTTTATTTTTAAAAAAATTTATTCAAATTGGACTACTGGATGCAAGATAATTGCCAAAAACTGTTTTTTTGATTTTCAAATTTCAGTTGTTTTTGTTAAAAAAAAAAAGTATGATCTTGGTACTAGACGTCCAAGGTTTTAGTAAGTTAGAGACTCTAAAGAATATAAAAATAAGAATAGCAAGTTATATCTGAATATAAAAGTATTGAGTTAGTCTTTTTTGGTTAGGTAATATATAGATATTAGGCATTTTGTATATATAATATTCTTAAATCTTAATAAATAAAAGCAGAATTTCCAAAAAAAAGTACAGTATAGAATACATAATGGCTAAAATTATATGACTTATTTCATTTTTAAAAATTTATAATGAAATTTGATATTTTTTGTAATCTTGCATTTTGATTGGTTAAAAGTTAATTTTTAAAATTAATTTTAAAATATTTTAAAATTAACCAATAGCAGTGAGCCAAAACACATAACTTGTTCCATTTTGAAGAAAGTTTTTTTTGTATTATCATACTTTTAAATTTTTATAAATTAGAAATATGCAATAAGTTTTTAAAAATTAGAGCTACTAAGTTGTAGTAAATTAGTTAAACTACAAAATAGCAGCTCATTTTTTTAATATTATTTTTATATTAAATATTTTTAAATTTTAAAGTTTGAAAAGCCTTTAAATCTTCTGCACATACTTTTACTATTTGTTAAAATACTTAGATGGTTTAAAATGGGTTAGGTATTGTTTAATAAATTGGTAACTATTAAAGATAAATTTGAAAGCTAATTTTAAAAAAATAGTCTTTTTAAGAAAGCTTCTAAAAATCAGCTAATTTCCGAGTAAGTAAATGGATTAACTAAAGTATCAGGTATAATTTTAGCCAAAATTTTATAATTCTGATCAAAGTTACAAAATTATTTTTAACTAAAATTAGTGTTCCACAAGATCTGATCCAAGATCCAGATCTAATTCGGATCTAGTACTTCAGATTGAATCAGATCCATGGTTTATAGGATCTGCCGAATCCAGAGGATCCGATCCAAAGATCTATTTGAATCTTTTGGATCTGTTCACACTGATTGGTTGTATTATGTAGACTCTGATTGGTTAATATAAACCGTCATCGTTGATTAAAACTAATAATAAATCTTATAAATTTGATATGCGAACTTGCTTTACTATAATTTTATATATAGTATTTAGCAATTAAATTAATGCGAATAAAATAATTTTATGTATTATAATTTTAAATAAGTATTTATAATCTTGAATTGTTATGCTAATTTTAATGACCTTTATAATGTGTATGGATTGATTGTATAGTGGTAACAAAGTATTTTTGCAAAATTATTTTATTTTTTTTTTAATTGGCGATCATGCCATACTTTTATTTATAAAAATAGTTATATTATCTAATACTATTACTATTTTCGGTACTTTGTACCTTACAATTAAACTACGGCTCACCTGGTTACTCGAGGCACCTGTGTGTGACCTGCCAATTCAGAATTCGTCTCCCTCCCTTATCGAGTAATTCTCAATGTGGGAGTTCACTGACTTGGTTCTGAGTTTTTGCAAAATTATTAATTTCACAGTTAATAAAATATTTTTATATTCATGGATTAAATAATTACGAACCTTACACCGATTTTAAAATATAAATTAATCATATAAATTAGTTGTGTAACTATATCAGATCCAGATCCAAATCTGGATTTTTGGTTCTAAATTCGGATCTGAACATGGATCCAATCTGGTTTTCGAATCGGATCTGAATCTTTTAAAATATCCGTTTGATCTGATTCATACAGAACACTAACTAAAATTATAGATTTATAAATAATATTTAATAATTAATAACTTTTGATATACTAAACCAAATTTGATAATTTAACTATCAAAATGATCTTCTCAATAAAAAAGGATTCTAGCAAGCCAAAAATTACAAAAATCCAATTACTAGATCCTAAGATCCAATTAAATTTGTATTACTATAAAAGTTTTATAAGTTATTAAAGAATTTTGTTAAATTTAGCAGGTTATGATATTGCAGATTAATTTTTAATTAAAAAAAATTAAAATTATTATTAGTTAAGGTTAGGGTTTAAAATAGAATTAATATTAGAATTAAAGAGTGCATATAAATATGCAAAATTAAATACTAAAAATTTTAATTAAAAGTTCAAGACTAGTTTATATAATGAAATTTCAAGATATTTAAAATTTTTGATTTTTTTTGTAATTTTTTTTTTGTTTATTTTGTTATACAAGACCCTGTGATCTAATTGGCCAATCATATTAATCTGCAGTATAGCAATCTATGATATTTAACAATATCTTTATTAAATAATTATAAACTATTTATAGTAATACAAATTTATTCTAATCTTAGAATCCTATGATTGGATTTTAACAATTTTGAGCTTGCTAGAATTTTCTCATTGAGAGGATCATTTTGGTAGTTGAATTATCAAAATTGGTCTAGTAGATCAAAAGTTATTAACAATTAAAAATTAATTTTTAATTGTTAATACCTTTTAATTTACTAAGGGTGGTGACATATATTACGTAATATAATTTTACTATACCCCTTACCCCTCTCTCCCCTATATAAGAGAAATTTGATTGGCTACTATGAACTACTATATTTAACATAAGATTTTAGAGACCCCCCTAAAATATTATGTAATATCTGTCACCACCCTAAGCCAATTTCTACGATTCAACTACCAAAATGATCCTTTCAACAAGAGGATTCTAGCAAGGTCTCACCTTTAACATTTAAAAAAAAAAAAAAGAATAAATTTGTGTTACTATAAATAGTTTATAAATTATAGAACTTTATAGTAACACAACTCTATTCTGATCACAAGATCCTGTGATTAGATTTTTATGATTTTGTCATGTAGAATCCTCTTATTAAAAGAATCATTTTGGTAGTTAAATCATCAAATTTGGTCCAGTAGATCAAAAGTTATTAATTATTAAATATTATTAATAAATTTATAATTTTGGTTAAAAATAATTTTGCAACTTCAGCTGGAATTATGAAATTTTAGCCGGAATTACACCTAATTCTTTAGCTGATCCACTTACCTACCCAAAAATCAGCTGATTTCTGAAAGCTCCTTTATATACTTTATAATTTTTTTTTGATCTATGCTTCTGTAATATATTCCTTTTTTTTGGTACAACTTCAGCAACTAGGTTAGTAGAGCCTTCTTAAACCCCAATACTGTTTCAGTTTATTAGTTCTGTTACTTAATATACATATCGGCAGATCGGCGTAACATGTCGGCTCGACCAATCATGATCGACGATTATCAAAAAATTTTACACGAAAATTTATTACAAAGCGAATTTTCACAAAAACGGCATTTTTAACCAGCTTTGTATTTATAATTAAGTACGTAGAAAATTACGAAATTCATATATTTAATTATAAGCCAAAGTATATTAAAAAGGCCATTTTTTTGAAAATTAGCTTCCAAATTTACCCTTGATAGTTACCAACCCATTTCTCAATGCCCAACCCATCCTAAAGCACCTGAATATTTCAACAAACAATAAAAGTACTTCTTTCTACAGCTTAGCATAGATCTTTTATTAAGTTTTATTGGTTTTTTAACTTGTTTAGGCGTCAAAAAGGCTCTTTTGTTAGTTGTAACAAGTACTTCGTTTGTTAGTTTTTCAACGTTACTTAGGAGCAAATTTTTGTGTAACAGTTTATCGAACAAAGACCAAATTACGCCGATCCAGAGCTGATGATTTTCTGCGGTGACAAATTGCCAATTCCGTCCGTGACAAAATCAAATTCTGCAAAAATTCCGTGTATAATAAATTGCTTTTTCTGCAGCATTTCCGTGATTAAAATTTTAAATTCTGCATAACTTATATTAAAAATATATACATTCTGCAATTAAATTTTTTTTTTGTAATATGATACTGAATTTATTTGCTAATTTTACCATTAAAATACAACATATTTAAACTTTGTAAAGAAGTTTCTGACAAACTTTGATGATCACTATCTAGAATTGAATTATATTTTGAAAAACTTCACTCTACACTACATGAGGAGATAGGTAACCATATATAATCAAAAGCTATTTGAGATAGAAGTGGTAAATGCTTACTAACTTTTGACCAATATTCATTTAAATCAATTTCATCTTCAGTATCTATATCATCTTCTAAATTACAATAAATTGCCCATTCATTTAATAAAGCATCAGATGGGTTATTTAATTCAGAAATAATTTCATAGTGTCTTAAATTTCTTTGATTAACTCCTCCTGCATGAATAAATTTTGGATTAAATATTTGACAAGCATAAAAAAGTGGCCTACCTGGATGTGAAGGAATATGTACAGAAAATGCTTTAGCAAAAGCATTTTGAAATATTGGATAAAATTCAGATGGTTGAAAACCATTATTTGTAATAATTTCATCCATTTGTAAACCAAAATCTGTAGCTCTTACATTTGATTCAATAAAATTAGTAAGTTGTTGAAGTCTACCTTCAGCATAAGGGATCACAGGGGTTTCTTGTTGAAAAAAATTTAAAATAGATATAAACTCTTTAGAAAAGATACTAATAAAATGAACATAAATTATAATTAAACCAAATTTTATGGATCTAAAAGAAAAGAACAAATTTCTTTTAAAGCTTCAGTTTGATCAAGCTCCATTTCACTTTGAAAAAATTCTTTCCAATAAAGAATATAATCTTTAGTATATGAAACCATTTTAAACCATGAGTTCCATCTGGTTTTAGTAGGAAGAGGTATTTTTTTTATATTCATCACACCAGAAAAACGCAAATGATCAATATATCGACGATGTCATGCAGGACTTTGGGTAAAAGTTTCTTTAACTTTGGCCAATAATATTCTAACAGAGGAAAAAGAATCAAATGTATGCCATGTATCTTTAAATAAATATACATAGTAATTATTATTATTATTATTATTATTATTATTTATTGCTTATTAAAATAAAAATATTTTACCCAATTAAATTTAAGATATGGGCACAACATGGAATGTGTATTAACTGTGGCATAAGTGGATGTAACTTATCACGATAGCATTTTTTCATGTATGCTGCAGAATCAGTTAAAAAGAGACGAGGAAATGTAATTGGAATACCATAATCTGCAAGAATACTAATAACAGTATGACCAATTGTCAAATTATTGACAGTTGTAAGAAAATTTACTGAAACTAATTTGGTATTTTCACGGTATGAAAAAAGTGTATTAACTACACTTCGTTGACAGTCAACAGTTGTTTCATCTATAATAATTGAAACAGGTTTTTGAGAAAATAAAGTTTTAAGAGATTCTAAATGTTCAGAAAAAATACGAGGTAAATATAATTGACGCAATGTTGTTGCTTGAGGGATTGCACCACCTTCTTTACAATGTTTTTTTGAAAAATGGAAGTAATGAATTAACTTTTTCTAGCGGAATATCTGCTACTATAAAAGCCTCAACTAAGTCATGTATAATTCCTTTTTTTAATTCGGAAGCAGAAAAGTTAATTGTTTGCTGACGATTTTTTTGTTTATTTTCATAAAAGGCCTTTTTAAAAATATGTGCTTTACTTTTGAGATGATCACTGACAGTTGATTTTCGCGTCCAATCTATCGAATGGTCACAGAAATTACAAAATAGGACGTCATCCTCAACCCGAAATTCACCTGGGTTTTCCTAGGACCGGTCCTGTTTTCCTTAACTCTTGTATGAGCCGTGACAGAAGATTTAGAAGACCGTTTCATTACAAAAAAAAAAAAAA
>QKWP01000665.1:73842-140411 GCA_003550325.1 Gigaspora rosea
AAAAAAAAAAAAAAAACATCTAACATACCCCAATTTCTTGAACGTCTTTCGCTTATCTTTAACACAATACCATTTTGATAACAACGGCCAGTATAAAAGCTATGCCATGTTTAGAAAATGTTCCGGGTAAGTACTTCCCATAATAAGATAGTAAAAACAAAAAAAAAAAAATCTTACCCCAATATTTTCATGAATGCCTTTCGCTTTAATACAATTCCATTTCGATAACAATGGCCAACTTAATTGATTTGTATCGATGCTTATCTTTTTTAGCATCAACATAACAATAACAACTTGATTGATCCAGCATTAACAACATTATCGGCGTCATTATTGCATTTATATAAAAAAAAAAAATTTCTTATTGTACTACTATGACAACCATGCATTCCGTGAGAATTCTGCGCTACCTGTACCACATTCCGTGTTTACAACCCGATTCCGTGATTTCTGCGGAATTCCGTGAAATGCAGAAAATCATCAGCCCTGCGCCGATCCGCTGATATGAACTCCATTCTGTACTATCAAGAGTCTAACTACCCCTCTAGTACCTCTTTGCTTGGGTCTATTAAGAGAAATTAATACAATAGAGCAAGTAATATTAGAAATTGCTTCATATAAAAGAAAAAAAAGCAATGCTATTTAAAGATCATTCATGCAATACTTTATTTTTTAAATAAAATTGGTTAATAATAAATCTTTATTTTTTTATAAGAATATATAGTATCTATATAAATGTTATTTCTTGTATTACTTATTGCTTTGCTGTTTATAATACTCAAAATACATTAGAATTAATTGGTTTTATATTATTGGTCAATTTACATGTATTACATATGCCACATGGGGTGAAAATTTTGATAGCGATACTGGGGTAGTTACAATGGTAATCATGTTTTTGCATCGGTTATCGGATATGAAATCTTCATATTAATTTTTATCAGATTTAACAGGTTATCGGCTCTGGCAAGATCGATTTTGAGAGGTTCAACTGTAATTCTGCAATGTTTTCAAAGCTATAACCTCTCAATACCGATACCACCATGTATATAGGTTCAACGGTAATAGATTTTTAATATACGATACTAAAACGTAAAAGTTGCAGTAAAAAACCTCGCTAATATTTATTTAATATAAAAATTAGTTTAAATATTATATTTAATTTTCGTCATTCGAAAATATTTTAGACATCCTAAAATATATTCGACACGTTAAAATAATTTTTGCTGCCTAAATTATTTTCAACATCTTAAATTATTTACGATTTAGTCTGCCTAAAATAATTTAGCCATTTAAATTTACGTCAAAGGCAAAATAATTTAGGCACCCATGTATAGCTCATCATTTTCTAATAACAAGACGTACGTACGGAACCTATATAAAGGATTATTTAATTCTATTGATGCAAAATAAATAAATAAATAAATAAATCAGGTAAATTCGTAATTTACCTCAACTTCTTCATCATTACGATCGTTCACACACATTTCTAAAGTGAGTGCCTTGACGTGTGGTGGAATCGGTTTTTTAGAAATAGTTTCCACTAATTGGGATAATCTTAATGACGAATAATCAATGTCAGTAAAGCCATAAATGTGACAAACAAATGTCATATCCACAAATATGTAGAGTTCGGATCCGGATATTCATTATTCAATAAATTAACATTATGGTATTCGGATTAAACTCTAAAAACATGTTAATACATACTTCATATTTTTACGCTCTTCTCTTTTCTTTCCTTGTATGAAGAACGCATATAACATAGTAACACCACAAGATAACATTGTAACTTCTAATTCGTGGTTTTTTTTGAAATAATCCAAGAATTCTGTAAGTGTAAGATCCCCTTCAATGTCGAATCTGTCCCACAAGCTCCATTCTGTTTCATGATACTTCATTGCAAACACAGGTTAAAATTTATACAATTAATCTATTCATATAAAGCATAATATTTTACCTTATATTTTGGCATTGCAATAGGATCCGAGAATCCAAAGAATGGTAATGCTAAATTCACAAAACCGTTTTTATATTCATCCAACTTATTTTTTCCCGCAATGATTTTATATAATTCTAGACAAACTAGCCCGGTTACCAATGAAGTTGTTGTAGCGATGGCCGGTATGATTTTACCAGCAATGAACTTGGTCTTATGACGGTCGGCAGGTTGAATACCATAATTAGCGGCTCGTAAGTTAGAAGCGGCAGTGATAAAGTCCATATGGAAATTTGTATCGTCATCCTTCTCGAATTCTACAGGATTTAATCGATATCCTGCCAATGATGATGGTGATGGTAGAGATGAAACAATTTCTTGTAATTCATTTTCATCAGTAGAGGCCTGAGGAACGGTTTCATTTTCCTGAACTTGAATTTTCACACCAGATTTAGGTGTGAATTCAGGCACAATAACATTGCTTAGTACCTTCTTAACGTACTCTCTATTAGTTTCACCTATAAAATTAGGAAATCACATAGAAATAAAATCAATTAATTATTAAAGTTCAACATAGTTAATATTTAAATATGATAAATATTATAACCTTACCAGTCAATCCATAATTAAATGCATGCAAATTGGCGGCAGCTATAATAAATTCGATATGAGTTTCCTGTGAAGAATCGTATGATCATTAGCAACATTAATATAAGGTGAATATTAAATAAGTTGTTATTTAGAAATATAAAATACATTTTCTGGATCAAATATAAGCGGATCAGGAGCTCTTTTTGGGCCAGACCAAAACTTTGTACCCGATGATGTGACCTGTTAAAATAATGATTATAAGAATTGAATGTATATGTATTTATTTATCTATAAGTCGAAAAAAGCTTACGGAATCTTTCGGAAAATTAAAGAGCAATTGCTGAATATTGTTATTATAAAATTCTTCAAACTTTATTCTGGCCCATGTGACGCATTCATCAAAGCTTAGTGGTTTAGCAGTGACGAGATAATTTTGAATGCCCTCTAAAATTTCTTTCGAACTAGTCCCTTGTTTTATTGTTGCCTCAACAAAGTTAGGTTGACTCAAATATAAATTGACATTTTCAGCAGGTGATTTAAATAGTCCCTAAAACGCCTCACGTGCCCATTGAATAGTATGTTCAATTGCGTTTGGGAAATTTTTTAAAGTACAAATTGGAATTGATTTTTCTGGAGGATCTTGTGAAGAAGAATATGACTCTGTAAGGTAAGGAATAACAACTTGAGTGTTACCCTTTGTGCCTAATGTCCCAGACTCTAGTAATGGTTTCCTAAAATATACACAACGTCTATCCATGTATTTACCTATAAAAAGATAAAACATTGTTGAAGTTCATAATATTAAGTCATGATTAACTGCACTTTATATTTTATGATTTACATCATACTCACGAGCATCAACGTTATCTAACGCGTTTGTAACTACATCCAAAGCCTCAAAGAAGTCATCATTATAAATATTTTCGGTTTCAATCCCAACACGATCTTGATGAGAAATAATTCTAGATGCTATTTGAGGGTTCATTTTAGCAATAGCTGCTGCTGCACATTCAGATTTTAATCTCTATATAGAATGACAACAATTTTTAAGCTCAGAATTTTCGAATTAAAAGTACTACTACTTAACAAAGGATTACAATATAATAATTTAATACATACGCCCACATCGTTAGGTCGGAACAAGAACTGTCGATTTAAATTACTCTTTTCAATAGTATCCATATCTGTAACGTGAATGGCGCCTCTAGGGCCGGTTCCTAAACCCATCATAGCCCAATTTTTTAACATTTCGCAACCGATGGCGCCAGCACCAACCTATTCTCGCAAAAGTTTTCATAAAATAAGCAATTATATATTACAATTAAAATTATTTAATAAATCAAATGAAATAATGAGTTTTACCAAGAAAGCTCTGAAATTTGCTATTGTGTTTTGAAATTCTTTGCCAAAAACTGCTATTTGACCATCATAACGAGAATCACACTAGCATTAAGCAGAAGCAGAATTAAAGTAAGCCATGAGATAAAAAATTTATTTAATACATATTTACTAATGTTTTATTGCTTACTGGTGCACATTCTTCTTCACCAAATTTCACATTATCTGGAAGTGATTCTAGTGAATCGAAATAGAAGAATTGATAGATTGGATGGAATTTTCCGCTGCATGCTTTGAGTACTTCTTGGGCTACTAAACCTCCGAATACTGCAGCCATTGGTGATAAATCACCAGCAGCACCATATGCAAGTTGTTTGATAAGCTTATCACTTAGTTCAACCTATAAATTCAAAAGTTGAATATTAAGGAAAAATAATGATAAGACATTTAATATTGCTTTAATATACCTTTTCCTCGCACTGCTCATTAAGCTCTTTGGCTAATTTAAGAACTTCATCAGCATCAAGTTCGTTATACGGACGAGGAAGAGAACCATTTTTTTCAGTAAATGCATGTAACGCTTGGAAACCCAAGTGCAATTGTCCAGGTCGATCCCATTTACCAAAATCAGAAATAAGATGTTCTGGCTTTTTCAAAGATTCTCTAAAAGATTTAAAACTAATTGTTTTTGGCTGTTTAACTTGCGTAAAAATACCACCACTAATATAGTCGCCAAAGTTAGAAGTATCACCGATGCTGAAAGTATAAGGGCCTAATAGTAAAGAAATATATAAAATTGTTTAGACATGTACTCAAAAGTCAATCACAATAAGCGAAACATCAAATTTACACATACCCAGAACTTTAACTTTTCTTGGTTCACAATCATTCAATTCTTCCATACCCTTAACTTCAGAAAAAGTCACATACTCTCCATCTTCCAGGCCATGCCGCGATTCATCAAGACACGTTACAATTCCGTCAATGTCTTTTGAGATCGCAGCGACCATGCCTGTTAATGGATTCTCACCAGTAATATCAATGACATTAAAATGTGGTCCAAAATCGACAAAAACCACGCTGATTCACAAATAAAAAGTCAATAATAATTATTTAAAAAATTGGACAACATTGTAAATTTCGTTTTTTTTACCCGAAAAGACCGCGAATATCAGTTGAAATAAAATGTATTCCATTAGCATGAGTAAAATCGTTAATTTCCAATTGTTTTTTTAGCGGCGTTTCAGTCAACACAACAACCTATAAGTAATATGACATGATCCGGTAAATATATACGCGTATATTGTATAATAAACTTCGAAATCAAGATAATTACGCTAATTACGCGTATCTTTTTAGATTGAAAATCACCTGAAAATTCCTTATTTTATCATTCGTCAACTCTCCTTCCAATATAGATACAGGTACGTATTGATTAAGTTCAGCTAACCGTGGTTTAGTTACTGTAGCTCTGGGTTTTCCTATGTCTTCTTCATGAAGGAAAAACTAAATAAAAATGTATGCCATCAAAGATCCGTGTTAATACTACTATTTATTATAAATATTCGTAATAATCGCGCAAAGTTCTAACCTGCGATGACAAATCAGAAATCTTGACTGGCTCAGGATCGTAAAGAGTGACACTTTTAACACCAGCAAGTACGACGTTCTTAGCTATTAAATTTACAACACGAAATACATTTGAATTATTTATTTCGTACGACTTATATAAATTAATGAAAAACAAACTCACCAATTTCGACACCAAGACCCTTTAGGCCTACAATAAGAACATTAGAACTTCCCATTTTCTTCATAGCCTCGTGACCAAGAACATAGCTGTTCAAATAATAACAGATCTTAAGTATCTTTGGTTAAATTCAAGCTTTGACTCTACATAGTTTAAAAGAAATGACAAATACAGCTGTCTGGAGTAAAGCCCTTCGTCGATCGCCTGCTCGCTACTTTCAATTTCCATGTTGATTTATAATGCGAAGATAAAAAACTAGCTTGAAATCAATGCTACTGCGAGCTACAGGATTTTAAATATTCAATCCTTAGCAATGATTGGCTCGGAGTACGATAAATTAATACTGCGGCCGAAAGACCCAAATCATAAATTCTATCACAAAACGTTGTTACACGGACTTTTATTTGGGTTATATAATAGGACTTTTTTTAACCCGAAATAGGATTAAATGGGATCTCGTATCCAAGTCAGGGACACTTCAGGGACAGTGATGGAAAATCACTGTCCCTGCTCCATCAAACATGTTATCAGAACATCCGTATATTTTATGTTATCAGAACACCGTAACTAATTTAAGCTATTTTTAAAACCGTTCCAAACTCTAATTATATTAAATGATATTTCGGGTTTTAATCGGTTTAACATATGAAAAAATTCTAAGCAAGAATACCTACGTATCTGGTATACTGTACAGTACGTATGGTGTAAATTGAAGTTATTAATGCGCACTAGAAAAATGGCGACGTTTTGGGCTGGAGCCCTAATTATTTACGTTAGGCCTTAATTTAAATTTATAATTGCCTTTAGCTTTTAGAATTATATTATTAATAATAAAATTTAGAATTATATTATTATTATTAATAAAATTTATAAAGTCGTAAACGCTTATTTTACCCTATTTTTCGTAATCTGTCAAAAGAAATAAGATAGACTTGATATGCCTACAAATGTTGCAAATTCCTTATTTCCAAGATTTATCACGGCTTGTATTAATGTTAAGCCTTGTGAATTGAATTGTAATTGCCCAAGCAAACCATGAAGGAAACTATATATGAAGTAAGTTTGAGATAGAGAGTGTTAGGCCTGTATAGAAGCAATATTACTGTAGGTAGTAAGGAAGCGTTCTTCCAATCTCAAAAACAATATCAGCAACCGCAATTCTTGGTTTGTCCAGAAATTGAAAATAAACATTATACGAGATCTGATTGATAAAAATAGAACAGGTTCAAGACCATTTGTTTCAATTAAAGTGCCAAATTGGCAGTTTATTTAAATGATTAATGCTAAGTTAACTAACCAATTTAAATTAATTTAACTTATATCGCTATTTGTAGCTAAACTAATTTAAGTAATTTTTAGAATCTTTTTTACTTTGCTACTATAAAACAAATTAGACTTTTTAATATAAAGAGTGTCAATATACAATATACTCTAAGCTATTATTACACATTTGCCATATACGTATGAAATTCGGGTCTCTATTTGAAATAAACTCTGTTAAAATCCACATATACTCTAATTATCAATTCTAACCTTAAACCTTAACCCTTAACCCTAAAAAAAACGTAAAGCCCAAACTTCTGCATTAGCTAATATCAAGTAAACTGGATATTTTTCATTTTTTATATTTTTTTTTTTTTTTTTGAGGAATTATTTAATTTGAAATTCTATTTCGAAAATAATTATAATGTATTCGTATTGTACAAAAAATTTTAATATAAACTTTTATCTAAATTACAAAAATTTTAGAATACATTTTCGGACAACTTAAAAGGCAAATATCGATTTGTTTAAAAAAAAAAAATCTATTTAATTTATATTGCACATTTTTTAATAAAATACTTTAACTCCAGAGCTACACAGTCTCCATCTCCTGAAAGGACAAAAATGTCCGCGAATCCATACCGACCTGACCTCTTTACTTTGCGGCATAAATAGAATTTTCTATGAAAGCATCTCTTCGGTACAATTTACTTCTTTACTTCGTAGGTAATTCTTTAGCCGAACTTGATTTTTCTTCTTCGTATTCGCGTAGATTCCTATAATAATACTGTATATGGAAGATTTTTTTTTCTTGAGCAAAAGATCGGAATTTCACAGAGGGCACGTAAACGTAGCTAAATCCCTTCTTCGCGGAACCAGCAGATCCCTACTCGATCTCATTGCAGACATAAGATTCAGCACGCCCCCGCCTGGTTCGTAATCTTCTTTTCTTCTTCTTGTTGTTGTTGTTGTTGTGGTAGTTGTTGTTGCTGAAGGCGGGGTGCAACCTTATTCCCAACGGCTCAGCGTATTCCCCCACAGGAAGCTTTCGGGCAATTAAAAAGGAAGGACGTTCACAGTAGGCCGTCCACCGTACGTCAGGTCTGATTACCTGACTGGCAACTTTCGCCTCCTGTGGCCCGACGTGCTTCCAGTTCCCTTATTAACTACCTATTACTAACTTCAAATGAAAAAACACTAACCTCTTAAGCGTCTTTTTCTCTTGGTAAAGACTTCTTATATCGTAGGAGAAGCGTTTTCGTTGCGATTTTCTTGGTGGGCTTCAACGTCGAACTTCGTGTTGACTTATATTTCCTTGTGTCAACTTCGAGAGGCAGCCTTGGATTTTCTTGTGGAAAAAATTATAAGCAAAGAAAAGAGAAAAAGAAAAAAGATATTTTTTTTTTTAAAAAAAACAATACGTGTTTTTAACGTAATATGATTTTTTTTGCATGAGGTTACAAATCGTTTTTGCAAAAACATCACATGGTTGTTTTTTTCATGTCACTCGTGTGCGCACATGAGTGACATTAACTCTGATGCTAATTTTAGAAAGTGGATGATTTCATGTGGACAATTCGGGTAATTGACTTGGAAAACCCACTTCTGAAGACGATTAATTGTTTGTGAAACCTAAATTTTACCCCTGAAATTTTTGAAACGGAGCAGATTCTTAATAATTGTGGCAGATTAAAATGAAATCAGATTAAAATGAAACTGGGGACCTCTCTTGCTCACCTTTAAAGCTTATAGAACCCACATATACTCGTTTATTAATAACCCTACCCCTAAACCCAACCCTAATGCTAAAAAAACCCCAAAAATGTCCCCTAAAAAATTTTAAAATTTTGCTTAAAAAAAATAGAAAATTTTCATTTTAATCCGATTTCATTTTGATCTGTCACAATAATTACTAGGAAAACGCCGTGTCGATCTCTATAGCTAATTGGCTGCACGTGACTGCAAATCGCGTCCATTGCTGTACTATAAATTAACTTTAGGGTTAGGGTAAGCTTAGAGTAGGGTTATATAGGTTTTAAATAGTAATATATAAGCAAAATTGCACATTTTTAATTAACCCGCCAAGGTAGGTTTAGACTGCCGTTTTTTGTATTTTTCAAGGTTTTCGCTTCTTTTTCTCGCCGAAGATCATCAAAATTTATAGTTTGATTGGTCAAATGTCACGTGATTTTGCTCCGCTTTAGCTAGGGTGTCCAGGATTATGCGATGCGATAGGTAAATTATGCGATGCGATGGTTCAATGATGCGATATATATAAAATTTCTAGATCATGCGATTTCAGTAATTCACGGAATCAATTTGAAGTTCATTCATTATCTTCGTCAAATCACTCATCTACCAATCACAGTCCATACACGTGAACAGGATGCTTGATTATGCGCTAGCAGCTTTTAGACGACCCCTATTTTTAGATGTAAACAGTGCCTGAAATTCAATTTTTAAATTAGTTGCGGGCTGCAACTAAATAGTTGCGGATTATAAGAATTTATAAAAATTTAGTTGCGCGTATAAGCATTTAATCAAAATTTATAAGTAAAATTTGCAAATTTATGTGCGGAATTTGCACATGCACTTTGCGGAAATTTAAAATTTGTTGCGGTCCGCAGACTCCGCAGACTCCGCAACCCAATTTCAGACACTGGATGTAAATCTATTTTTAGAACACAAATGTTAAAATTTGGTTTACATTCAAGTTATAAATTATATATATAAACATAGTGTAAAAAAGTGAAATACATATAGATATAACCGGAACTTTAATTTGAATCAAAAATCTCGAAATTGATCAGAGACGGGTTTTACTGGTCCATTGCCCAATTAATGAACATACGAGCATGTTGGTCGGAAAGAATTAGTCATTTCACACCTTGTGATTTGAACCGGTTGAGCTATAATCGGATAACCGACCCGAATCGAATAAATTTCGGGTAGTAATAGCAAGTTGAGTATGCTCAATCGATTGACCCGTACAACCGGTTGAGAATCGGTTGACAAAATGTAAATGACATCACAAACGAACAAAAAGTCCAGTAAAACGTGAAGAAATCTTAATTGGATGCAATCGGTTGACACCAAATATTTCGGTTCGGTTAACCGATTAAAGAAAATTTTCTCAGTACAAATCACTATGTGGTAGAATCGTCCCTCGTAACTAATTACGACATAAACTTTTTAGCTAGTTAAGGCTTAAGCCGAAACATCATTGAGACGATTTTACCACATTACTAGATTATGCACCTATACTATAACATGCATAATCATTTTTGATCGTTATCGTTAGTTTCGATTTTATGAAATTGGATAAATACTACGTTTGAGTCAGTTTAACTTTGATACAAATAAATTCGTTGACAATCTACGTATAGCCTATAACTCGCACTTAAATCGACTAACTTTGTCGATGAAATTGGTTTATTGTCGCATGCGACATTGATCAAAAGATCTAAAGAAATGGCGTGGCGATTTTATAAGGTGACCACCCGATTTTCCTCCAATAAAGCATCAATAGAACTTGATATTCTAACTCCTGCATTGTTGACTACAAAAAATATTTTATGTGGCCCCAAGCATTCTTCTTATAATTTCAAAAATCCCGATGTCGCTACTCTAAATAATACGTCAAGTAAACGCCAAAATAATTGCGACTGAAAACGGAAATATTTGTCATGTCTATTCACCGCAACTTCCGTGCGCAGTTTTTCAGTTAATAAAATTAAACAAAGATCGTTCAGTTACCCGTTCAAAAACTCACTAAAAAGGCCAGGTAACTTCAGATTCAAAGTACCCAGTAAAATTAGAAATATATTTCACCTTAATATCAATTTTTAAAAGTACTTTCTTTTCCACCGAAGGCCCGAAATCATCGAAACGAACAAATTCACGTAGAAGCATAACCAAAAGAAATTTGACCTGACAGCAAAATTTTTACGATTCGACGATATAAATAGCAGCCAATAAAAAATTAATGATAAGCGCGATCAAGGCGCAGCTAACTGGCTAACCAATATTATTGACCGCAGCCAATCGTGAATTATAAATAATTAAATCAATATGAGTCATTCGATGACTCACCCGATATTTATTTTTTTTATAAATTGAATTTTTTTTGAAAAAAAAACAAAATTCAGAGTACCTTTTTTTTTTTTAAGTAATCATGTCAGACGTTGAGAACGACCAACAAACTTTAGAAGAAGAGAAGACAGAAGATGTAAGCCCTTTTTTATATATATACATTAATTTATATATAGTTTATATAGTAATTGTGAAATTATTTTGTCAAAAAAAAAAAAAAAATAAAAATCGACTAATTAAAAATTATAATATGTAGCTTCTGTTTGATCCAACTTTGAAAAAGAAAAAAAAAAAACCTAAAGTAGTTTTCGAGGATCAATTAGACACAAAAGAAGAAAAAGTAGCCGAAAACGCAAATAATTCAGGTAGAATTGATTAATAGGATATGTCAATTTCTTCTCTTGGAAATTTGTTGTCTCGTCTTCCTAATAGTAATATATGTTCTATTAATTTAATGGCAGTTGAAGCCAATGAAAATGAAGAAAAAGCTGAAGAAGACGATATGTCAATATTTGCGGATATGAAGAAAAAGAAGAAAAAGAAGAAAGATATTACTGATGTAATATATTTATTATCTTATTGTGTATATATTTATGTATTTTTTAATATTTTTATGAGAATTGGATGTGTAAGACTGTTTTATTATTTTAGAAAGAAAAAGTTGAGGAAGAAGTTCCTACTGAATCAACTGAATTAGAACAACCTAAACAGAAAAAAAAGAAGAAAAAAATTGATTTTGCTGATTTTGAAAAGCAATTGAAGGAAGTAGATGATGATGAGGCTCGTGGTGCTGAAGATGATAATATATTTGTTCCAGAAGGCGAACAGGTAGAAAAAGAATCAAAAGTCGAGGAAGCTTGGTTAAAATCGGATCGGGATTACACGTATCAAGAAGTATGTATAATAAATATTTCTTATTAACTTTTAAAAAAAATAATGAAAAGTTAATCAGGTTGTAATTACTTTTCAGCTTTTGGGACGTGTGTTTCGAATTCTTCGGCAAAACAACCCTGAGCTTGCAGGGGATAAGAAAAGATATACCATTGTTCCACCATCAGTCCATAGAGAAGGAAACAAAAAAACAATTTTCGCGAACATTTCAGATATTTGCAAGAGGTAAAAAAAAGTTATAAGTCGATGAAAGCTATGTTTTTCTTCAACTATATTGATGTATAATTTGTACATATCATAAAAATACAGAATGCACAGACAACCAGAGCATGTTATTCAATTCTTATTTGCTGAATTGGGAACAAGCGGTTCCATTGATGGTTCACAAAGATTAGTTATTAGAGGTCGTTTCGTACAAAAACAGATAGAAAACGTTTTGCGTCGATATATAGGTAAGGGCTGAATTTTACTAATTGTTTAATAATATATCTATCAGTTCTAACCAATAACAAATTTCATACAGTTGAATATGTTACATGTAAAACTTGCAAGTCACCAGACACGATTCTAACAAAAGAAAATCGTATTTTTTTCCAACAATGTGAAAGTTGTGGATCCACAAGATCAGTATCTGCAATAAAGACAGGTAAAATTTCATGTTTTCTATCAATTTTATTTTTCTTTTACAATGATATAACCATTCTTATAAATGATAAACAGGGTTTAAGGCACAAACTGAGAAGAGAGCAGCTCAAAGAAGGGCTGCTGTGCAATAAAAAGGGGATTCTTAATGTAAACCTGGGGTTTACAATTTTGTCCTAGATGGGTAGCTTGAAACATGATTGGCTAATTAGTTTGTGTTTTTTTAACGTTAAAAAAGTTCAAGAAAATTGTATATTTTTTTTATAAAAACATTATAATAAAAAACATTTAAATAATTATAATAAAAAATAAGTAATTGCTAATAACGAGATGAATTTCATCTCAGATTGTCATGAAATTAGGTGTGATTTGCGAAATTTTTATTCTTGCCGATACAATACTAATTATATTATATAATGCTGTATAAAAAAAAACTTGATTTTTGATTATGTGATGTGTAGTACATTTTAGACAAATTAAAGAAATTAAAATCAATTATTGGATGCATCCACATTGAATTTTCAAAATTTTCTTAAACTAGTAAACCTTAAAATTGGCCTTAAAATTGGCCTTAAAATTGGCCTTAAAATTGGCCTTAAAAGTTGTACTTTAACGTACTTGTACAGTGACTCTCGATATAACGGACAGTTCAAGAATTGGTTTTATTATCATTTATTTCTTTGGAGATCGATTTATTGTTAATTAGTATTTCTATCAACTAATTCTAAGCTAAGAAGTCAACCAATGTCAGAATCGATTTTCGACGATTAGTGAACTTTTTGACTTTTACGCCGCAAGATAATTTTCAAAATTTTCAGTTTAAAATTTATTGACGGTCTACCAATTAAGGGTGTTCTTATGGTTGGTTTGGTCCGTCCCGGTCCCTAATAAGACCGGTTCATAGTATCTATCGGTCCTATCCCTGGTCCCAAAAATAAACTATTCTTGATCATCATTCTTGATTCTTGACAACTTGGTGTATTTATAAAGAAATCATTATCGTTTGTTATAAGTTCATCATTATCATTTGACATAAGTTCGTTTACATTCATTGTATGTACTAAATTAATCCGATATTCATTTAAATTATATATTTTGAAATGTAATTCTAAATGCATATTTATATATAATAAACGTATTTTAATAGTTTAAAGAGTTTAAAGTTTATTTTAATAAAGTTTATTATTAACCGGTCCGATCTGGTTAACAGACCTGGGAACCGAAGACTACGTAACCGGTCTTCACAGGACCTGAGCCAACCCTAGGTGTTCTCAAGCACTAATGCTAAAAACCTATAAAACAAATCGATACCTTGACACAAATGTAGTAAGTATAACTCATTGTTTAACATTTAACAAAAATTGGAAATGAATACTGTTATTCCATTCTTCGCTCATTTTTCACAAAAAAAAAAGTTGTAAAGCAACTTTCGCTAATAAATTGATTTATTGGTCGATCGCAAATCACGAGAATTGAACCATTTCACGTGATTGTGATAGATATAAAAAGTCAAGTCCATCACATTAAAAAACTTTATGGAATTTGAACGCAGTAACCAGCTTGTTCAACAATTAGAATCCATAGATCCTTTAAAAGACGCAGACAATTTGGTTCATTTTTTAAAACAAATTGCAACTGAAGCTCAAGCCAATTCGAAATTTCGGTTTGTAGAAATTTTGATACTGCAATTGCAACGAATTCATATTTTACGAACGCGAACTTTCATTAACTTTTAATTACCGTTAATATTTATTAGAGAGGTTCTTGGTCAGAACCCAAAATTTTGGATATCTATAACAAAAATATGTTCATTAACTACTGAAAAGTTGATTATTGGTGAAATTATTGTTATCCCCATTTTATTATGGCTTGTTCGTACATTTAGGAATATAGTAGCGACAGTTACTGAAAATCAAAACAAGGCATTGTATGTATTAACGATAAAAATCAAAGTTTAATAAATAAAAAAAAATTATGAAAAATAAAAAAAAAAATAAATTATTATTATTTGATAGAGAGCAAGAATGGAATAAAATGATCGAAAAAATTTTGTGGTATTGCTTGTTACAACCTGAATCAGGTGACAATATCCAATGTCAGTAGTTATCTGAAAAATACTTGAAATATAAACATGAATTCACAGTTTTTTGTAAATTTTTAAAATTTTTCAAGATGTCACAATTATAAGATCCGGAATACAAGCATTATCTAATTTGATAACGGGAAACAATTTTACTCAAGAATTTGTTTGGTCTGATTTTATGAATAGAAATGAATTTGATGATCTTCTAAGGTGAAAATTTGAATAAATTAATAAATTATTTTACATGATTTTATATGTTTAATAATTGAATATATTATATATCAATTTTTAGTAAACTTGCTGGTCACAATGATAACACTATTTTAACTGGCTGTTTGGTTTTCATCCACAATTGCATATTTGAAAGCGAATCTCGCAGGTATTTTTTCGATGATCGATTCATGAAATATTTCAAGGATACGCGATATTATATTGATATGTATTTTAATTAGAAAGTCTTTAGTTACATCGGATTCAGGGACGCGTATTTTACAAAGACTTTTAGACCGAGCCGAGACTCTCCTCGAAGATGAAAGTACACAGAACTTTGAGTTAATGTATGAATTGTTTTTATTCGAAAATATAATTTCACTTAAAAGAAATTTCACAATACACCACTTATCATGATATAGATATGCTATTTTCGCTCGAATAATAGAATCTGATCTTTATCCACTATTATTTGACTCATTGAACTTATCATCATCAGGGTATAATATATTTATAGAATAGTGCATCATTTTTATAAGTTATTACTATACTAATTACTTTCTTTAATTTTTTAGACAATCGTTAACAAGACGTCAAATCATTCTTCTAAAACTCCTTGATTCCAAACTTTTTTCTTCAGATTCTATAGACATTTCTCTTTCTACATGCATTTATCTTTTACAAATTTTTGATACAATATGTCCACAAGTAATTTCTTCCATGCAACAAGTCGATATCGTTGATCGAGAAAATCAACCACAGGAAATTGAAGATACTAGTATATTGTATACTGGATTAGTATTGTTATTACAATGTTTTGGAAAATTAAGTCAAGATGAAAATGATAAAATACGAGAATGCCTATTTAAAGGAGGAATAATCGCATCATGTATTTGTAAGGTTTACAATAAGAATTTGAGTGGTTTTTTTTTTCCATAACTAGATTATGATCATTAATTTATATTTGATATAGCTCTTTTGGTTCAAGCTGATAAAACATTTCCACGTGTAACCAAAGCCATGTCATCGCCTTTGCAACAAGGAATCTCGGAATTCGCATATATAAAAAGAGATATTATTAAAGTGATTGGAAATATGGCATATAATAATAGTTTTGTTCAAGATGAGGTTTTTATTAATTATAAAAAATTGCATATATATATTCGAGTTCAAATAGGATGACCACGAATTTTTCAGTTCACTTGATAACCGGAGAAAATTAAAATTTTTAAGAGCGGTTTCTTCTCACTTGATTACGATATTCCATTGGCTAAAATTAATTGTAGATTATCACGTGACCTCAAAACTCGTGGTCGATTCTATATACTCGGGCTAACATAATTGTTATGATTTTTAGGTGCGCAGATTAGGAGGGATTCCATTAATTCTGAACCAATGCAATATTGATGATAATAATCCATGTAAGTAATAAAAATAATCGAATATTAACGAATCATGAAAACCAATCTAAAGTTTTTCAAATTTCAGATATTCGTGAACACGCTATATTCGCACTTCGTAATTTGTTGATAAATAATTCTGAAAATCAAAAACTTGTTAAAGAACTTGAACCAATTGCACCAGTTCAAACTGATGTTTTAAGTGAGATTGGTATTAAAGCACAGCTAGAAAATGGTGGTAAAATAAAGTTAACAACTGATTCTAATAAAATGTAATATATACTATTATTAATCTTGCAATAGTCATTGAAATATAAAATAATCAGAAAGTTGATCATATAAATGTCATAATCATTTTCACGTATCAAATAAAAATTATGATTCTTTAGCGTTGAAATATTTTTAATTTCTTTTCGTATCGCATAAATGGTAATTTAAGGGTGATTTTAGCAAACTTTCATAGTAATCTTTATTTAAATACAACAGTGAATAATTAAATATTACTAATGAAAGTAAATGTTTTCCTAAAAACGAACCTTAATTTGTCCTTTTTTTTTCAGTAACAATTTTTATCTATTTTTTCAATATCCTAAAGAATGAGGTTGTGAATGAATTCAATGTTTTTTAGTCGATAATGTTGAAGAATATCACATGCATAAGAAGTCGAACCCTGGATCTTTCCACGCGTACTCGCATGGTCGTACGCTTTGACAATTAATCTATATCTGATATAACACATATTATTTCAGTATGAATCCATATAATGTTTATATGAATGTTACAAAGGAATGTTTCGTAAAGAAATTACCGGTAGATAATCGAATTAACAGTCTAACTCAATTTTTGTGTAAAGTGAAATATTCGAAAATTAAGAATTATGACATTCAAAATGATCAAAAACATATATAATAATAGTGTTTTTCAAAAAAAAAAAACATTTTAATAAATTAATGAAATTTTAAATAAAATCAAATTTTCTAGTTTGTATCATGTTTCAATTAATTTTTTTACTATCTCTACAGTATCAATTAAAAAAAAAAAATGTAATTAATAGTACAGTCAACTTTATTACACTAAGCGTTTAATTTTATATATGATGCTAAAAAAATTAAAAGTCAAATCTATACATTGAAATGCCAATTTTATGTGTGCTGTACAGTAATATTGTTAAATGTATCTATTGCCCATTATCTCCACTATTCGCCACTGTTTCCGTCATCTCCATTATCACACTATAAAAAATAGTAACAACAATTAGTAAATATATAATATATATTTTGTAAAAAATATGAATAACTTTGATAAATACCGAATCAGCACAATAACTGCATTTATTTCCGTCTTTAGGAGGACAAAGTGTCTATATTTGAAATAAATAAATATTTATTCATTTGTATAAATATTTAAATACTAATATAAATGTTAATATATTGCTAAAAAAAAAAATACCTGTCCAGAAGTGCAAGTAGTTGGTGAAGGACAATCACTAGGAGTAGGAGTAGAAGTAGAAGTTGTTTTATGTTTGGAATTTTTTGTTTTGGTTGGAGTAGGTGCAGGTGCAGAACTAATGGGTAATGATGAACTTTCACTTGGATTAACACCATTTGAAATAATTCCATTAATTGAACTAGCTCCAAAAGTTGTATCATCAGTAGAATTAGATGGATTATTGGCTGATGGTAAATCATTAGTTGAATTAGTACTATTAGTTGAATTAGTACCATCAGTTGAATTAGTACCATCAGCTGAATTGGTTCCATTAGATTCAGAATTGTTTGATTGTAAATTAGAAGCGGCAGCATTTTTTACTTTGACAACTATAACTGAAACAGCTATATATTTATAAAAACACACATATAAAAATATATATATATATATATTTATAAATTAATATCAAATACAAATATCAGATCAAAGGATTTTTTATAAAGTATATAAAAGACAAAATTACCGATGATTATTATTATCACAGCGAGCAATGCAAGAATGATCCAGAGTTTACGTTTAGATTTTTTCGAATTAGTGGAAAATTTAGCAGGATCACCTCTATTAAAGTTAAACCTTTTCTCATCAGAGAACGGGTAACTAATAGTAGGTGAAGGTATATTGACCATAGTGCCAGAATTAGGTATTAGGTTTAGTTGAGATCCGTTGGTATTATATACCGAGTTATGTGCAGATGACAATTCTATAGAGTGAACATTATTAAGTGTCTGAATTGAATTTGGAGGAAGAAGTTCTTGACCTCTAGATAGATTTGCCGGTGCTGATACGCATGTAAGATCACTATTGTTAGTTTTAAAGGATTCTTGACGATTATGATGAGACCGAAATTGTTGTTGATGTTCTTCGGGTAACATGTGTTGAAAATGTTCTTTGGGTAAAGTAAGTTGAGAAAATTGTTGAGTTTCTTCGGATGATACTTGATGAAAATATGATTGACGTTCTTGTCGACGTTCTTCAGGCAATGAGATACGAGAAGTTGGACGAGAAGTTGAACTCGCCGATTTTGATGAGATCCTTGAAGTTGGACGAGAGGTTGAATTCTTTGACTTTGATAATCCATTTTTACTAAAAAGTGGGGAGTAAAATTCATAATCCCCACTCATGATTATTACTTTTCTATTGTATTATTTATTTATAATGTCACACCGATCTAATATATTTTATTTATTATTATTATTTTTTCCCTGAAAAAGATTGGTGGAATCAAGTCAGTCAAGATATGAACCACCTAGTTTTATACAAGAGAAAGGAATGACATATAAAAATAAAAGAATGTATGCATTTAATAGCAAAGAAAGAGTGTAGGAAAGAAAAGTAAAGAAAAATAAATGAGCAAAGATGGCGGGAAAGAGAATGAGATATAAAAGACATCGTCTGCAACAGGCATAATTTATGCATTGAGGATCGAATTAATCAAGTACACCAATCAATTACGTTGACATGCATTAAATGCGTTTTACAATACAGTATGTAAAATAATCATAGGATTGTTTTTTTTTTTTTTTTTTTTTTTTTTTTTTTTTTTTTTTTTCTCGGAGAAATATTTTTTAAGTATATTAATGTAACGTTACAATAGTATGTTTAATTTGACAACCTAATTTAATCTAAACATAAATAGTGATAGAAATTATTAAACTTAAATTATTAATTTCGAATATTAATTTATATAACCAACACTGTAATAGATAATCGGAGGAACAGGATAATTCTCGTTCAAACTACCCTGATTCTGAATCGGGACGATCCCAATCATAGGGTACAACATATCAAAAAATATATATATGGATATTAGACATTAACACATGGATATGAACAACAGAGTTCTCGGATCTTTAGTAGCTAAATAGACTAGTGATATTATGATAACCAAATCCAACAGAAATTGATTTATTTTAATCCTTTATGTCTATGGATTAAGAAAATAAACTTTACCGAATTTAGTTTGGTTATCTCTTGTGCTTATTTTAGAATTCGAGGACTCTAATAGACAGTTCAAAATCAATTTCCATATCTATTGACAACACTGCTCAAAATAATCAAAAATAATCGAGGTCTAATTTATATTTTATTTAATAAAAAAAAAATGATTTTAAAAAAAGCCCATTTAATGAACTTACAATTATTCAATAAATTTTTTTGTATATAGTTGACGAACTTCTCTATACCGAACTCGAAAATATCAGAGTTTATAATACAGTGCGGACAACCTAGTCCAAACAAATAAACATTTGTAATGGCCAAATTAAAATACTGTAGAATTTTTATATATACAGTACGGCCAATTTGAAAACTTAATATGGTAGCCAAATTATTAATATATTTGAAAGTGGCCAACTCTAGCTGAATTTGGTATATAAAGTGGCCAAATTTGCTTATTTAATAATATATTTCAAGCGATCAAATTGCTTGTTTAATTATAAAATTATTTTGTCTTTACTACTTNAAAAAAAAAACGAGGTCTAATTTATATTTTATTTAATAAAAAAAAAATGATTTTAAAAAAAGCCCATTTAATGAACTTACAATTATTCAATAAATTTTTTTGTATATAGTTGACGAACTTCTCTATACCGAACTCGAAAATATCAGAGTTTATAATACAGTGCGGACAACCTAGTCCAAACAAATAAACATTTGTAATGGCCAAATTAAAATACTGTAGAATTTTTATATATACAGTACGGCCAATTTGAAAACTTAATATGGTAGCCAAATTATTAATATATTTGAAAGTGGCCAACTCTAGCTGAATTTGGTATATAAAGTGGCCAAATTTGCTTATTTAATAATATATTTCAAGCGATCAAATTGCTTGTTTAATTATAAAATTATTTTGTCTTTACTACTTTATTAAAAATAATTCTAAAAAGGATTTAAAATCATAAAGATGTTTAGCTTGAATAGTTTTAAATGTTCTATGAAAAAATTTTTGTTTACTGTCTTTTACTGTATGAACAAGGATTTGTATTTGGAATTTAGTCAAATTTATTTGTTAGACTATGTTGCCTGCACTGTATAAACTTTAAAGATTAGATTATTTTCAATTTACATATTAACTTATCCTTCAATTAAACAAATCACAAAAAAAAAAAAAAGCTCAATTCAAATATGTATTTTTACCAAAAATAAATATTTATTAAGTTTAAAGTGATGATTACCGGTATACAATATATAAAATTTTATGTAAGAACAGATAGCCAAATTGGAGTAAAAAATAAGTTGGAATAACTAATATTAAAATTTCAATTTAGGCCATACAAAGAACATAAAATTTGAAAAATGATCTGGTAATCTGGCTTTTAATTTTATTTTTTCAAAAAAAATTTATATATAAAAAAAACATATAAAATTTTTATTTGAATATTTATTTTAGCGAATTTTTTGGGATCCATCGTTAATCACGAAAATAATAAATAGTGGTTAGCATCCCCGCAGTTGTGGTTTTTTTGTCTTTCTAACGACCATTAATCACGTGATTTGTGCAGTCATTACGAAGTTATTGCCACATGAAGTTGTCAAAAGACTTTTTTTAACACATTGTATTTGCAGATTTCTGAATAGTATTGTACAGTTACGTTTTTAACAATCATTCTCTAAAAATCGAAACTTGCACAAAATAAAATTTTTTTCAGTCCAGTTGTGATAAATCAATCGTCATTAATAAATTTCTTAATCAATAACTACACGAACTAAAAATTTTCTTTAGGGCCTAATCCGAATTGGATGATATTTCTTCAAAAGTTATAAGTGTGCGAGAAGTTTTACAAGCACAATTAGTCATGAATAGGTAACATAAATTGCTTCGCTTCGTAGAAGTAATTGTCATCCCAAAATCACGTTTTGCAATAATTAATGTAAATATATACATAAATAGCATTGCGCGACATAGTATCTATTTCTATTACATATTTTACAGTTTTTTTTTTTTCTGGGTTTTCAGAATTATGAAAAAGACTGTTCTCAATTAACAAGAAATGACCACGGATGTAATTTGAATAACTTGACAGGTGAACCCATCCGGGTTCTACTCGAGTAGTATCATTATTTCTATCTTATTTAAGATTTATCAGTTATGTAATATAAGATAATTCAATTGGTCCAATTGTATAGATATTTGATTTTAATTATATTGGTTGGGTTAGTAGACGCATTGTTACTATAAATCGAAATGCTAATATTATTATTTTTGTATTATTATTTTTACGACAGGATGAAAGCTGAGAAAAAAACCTGCGAAAGTGGTTACGTTATTGATGCAGGTCACTATCTAAAATAGTAACCCTAACCCTAACTAAATAAGAGCTGTCACTATGTTGAGAGATTCACTATATCGAGAGCTTTTTATTATAGTAATAATAAGTCTGTTCTAAAAAAATTCTTCACTATAGCCAATCTTCACTATATCGACTTGTATTATTTTTATTTTTTATTGATCAACCTCCCGTGACATGTGCTATCAAATCAGATGTGCGGATTTGCATGCACATTACGTAATTTGATTCTTCCACGTTAAAAAACGCGACATTTTGTATTGTTTTTTTAATATCTTTTTTCTCTTACTCTTTTTTTTTCTTATACTGTAATTTTTTTTTCACAAGAAAATCAAGGCTGCCTCTCGAAGTTGACACAAGGAAATATAAGTCAACACGAAGTTCGACGTTGAAGCCCACCAAGAAAATTCGCAATGAAAATGCCTCTCCTACGATATAAGAAGTCTTTAACAAGAGAAAAAGACGTTTAAGAGGTTAGTGTTTTTTCATTTGAAGTTTGTAGGTAGTTAATAAGGGAACTGGAAGCTCGTCGGGCCACAGGAGGCGAACAGCCTACTGTGAACGTCCTTCCTTTGTAAATTGCCCAAAAGCTTCCTGTGGGGGAATACGCTGAGCCATTGGGAATAAGGTTGCACCCCGTCTTCAGCAACAACAACTACCACAACAACAACAAGAAGAAAAGAAGATTACGAACCAGGCGGGGGCGTGCTGAATCTTATGTCTGCAATGAGATCGAGTAGGGATCTGCTGGTTCCGCGAAGAAGGAATTTAGCTACGTTTACGTGCCCTCTTTGAAAGTTCTTGATTTTTTGCTCAAGAAAAAAAACTTCCATATACAGTATTATTATAGGAATCTACGCGAATACGAAGAAGAAAAATCAAGTTCGGCTAAAAGAAATACACCAAAAAATCGGGTAGCAGAATTCCTACGAGGAGAAGTCGTATTAACAAATAATATACCAGTAAGTTTTTTTATTTTTTTGTAATAAATTTATTATATTTTTCAAAGAGATGCTTTTATAGAAATTTGTTTATTAAAAATGTCTCTTGTTTTCAATATAAAATTAAATAGATTTTTTTTAAAACAAATCGATCTTTACCCTTAAGTTGTCGAAAAGAGAAATTATGTATTCTTAAAATTTTTTGTAAGTTGGATAAAAGTTTATATTATACATTATAATTTCATGTAATTTTCGAAATACTATAATTTCAAAAAAAAAAAATAGATTACTTGATATTCGAAGTTTGGGTTTTACGTTTTTAGGGTTAAGGTTTTTAAGGTTAGAATTGATAATTAGAGTATATGTGGATTTTAATCTCAAATAGAGACCCGAATTTCGTGAAATTTGTAGAAAAATAAAATTAATAAAATTACTAATTTCTTAATTTTTTAAAAGAAAATTACTACATACTATGTATATAGTACATATATAAGAAATATTTTTAAGTAACATTACAATAGCATGTTTAATTTGATAACCTACTGTAGTTTAATCTAAACATAAATAGTGATAGAAATTATTAAACTTAAATTATATTAATTTAACTAATACTGAAATGACTGGTCATTACGGTCATTTAAATTCCGGGTCATTTGAAAATGACTCGTGACCAAATAAATGACTCTGGTCATTTGGAAATGACCTGGTCATTTGGGAACGGCCCAAGTCATTTGCAATCAGTGAGTCATTTAATGTTGTGTATGATCGGATGCTGCGCCTAGAGACCCGACCCAGTCAGATAATAGTGTTCCAAGTCATGACCCGGGTCAACGGGTCATATAGAGGCTTACAAATATTTATGAATATTATGATTTAATTTTATATATTTTACAACACTTAGTGAATATAAAAACATTTTATAATCTAGGTCTGAAATAAGTTATTCGAGTTATGATATTTACTATTTAATTTATTTAATTTCACTTATAGAACTTAGTGGGCAAAACCTTACTTCTTTGAAAATTTGCTGGTATAAAAAAACATTTATTAATCTAAGATCTAAATAAGTTATTCGCAAACATTTGTCATAATAATCCACGAATATAAAGGATGTTTATTAATCAAAGTATTGAAAATAAGTTTGACTGTTTAATTCACCATATTTGCATTTTTTTTTTGAGTCCCGTATTATAATACAGTAGTCACTTCGACTTCATTACATTTCATGGAGCTCAATTAATTATTCACCGTATTTCCCTTTTATAGATAAATAAATTTCATAAAATATGACGAATATACTAAGTATTTAAAATCATCTATTCATGAATATTGCTTTTAATTTCAATCGGTAAGTATTCATTAACCTAAACGTTTAAAATAAGCTATTCATAAGATATACTATTTAATCACGTAAATGTTGTAAATACAGTATAAAGAATTTTTATTAATTTAAGGTAATTCATGACTATTTAAATATTTATTTTATTTGCATCCGGTTAGTTGGGAGCATAAAAATTATTTGCATTTACATATATTAATACGACTAAATACCCTGGTTAATTATATACAACACCCATGTTTGATTTAAATAGCTGATTAAGAAATTGTGACCAACTAAATTACTATAACTCTAGTTTTTAATATAAAATTTTGAAATGACCTAATAGGTTCATTTCACCTTTTGAAATGACCATTTGAGTCACGAGGTCATTTCAGGTCATTTACCATCCCTGCCTGGTTCTGAATCGGGACGATCCCAATCATAGGGCACAACATATCAGATATATATATATGTGGACATTAGACATTAACACATGGACAGAGTCAGATCTTTAGTAGCTAAATAGACTAGTAATATTATGATCAACAGAACTTGATTAAAATATGAAAAAAAAATTTTACCGAATTTAGTTGGTTATCGCTTGTGATTATTTTAGAATTCGAGGACTCTAACAGCCAGTTCAAAATCAATGTCCATATCTATTGGCATAATCAGTAACATTGACTGTATATAAGTTTCAATGCTAAAACCAGTCAATCAAAAAAAAAAAGAGAGGCTTAATTTATATTTTATTTAATAAAAAAAAATGATTTTAAAAAAAATCTCCATTTAATGAACTTACAATTATTTAATAAACTTTTTTGTATATAGTTGACGAACTTCTCTATACCGAAATTCAAAAATATCAAAGTTTATAATACAGTGCCGACAACCTAGTCCAAACAAATAAACATTTGTAATGGAATTTTTATATATACAGTACGACCAAATTTGAAAGCTTAATATGGTAGCCATATTTGTAAAGTGGCCAATTTTAGCTGAATTTGGTATATAAAGTGGCTAAATTTGCTTATTTAATAATATATTTAAAGCGGTCAAATTGCTTGTTTAATTATAAAATTATTTTGTCTTTAAATCTTACTACTTTATTAAAAATAATTCTAAAAAGGATTTAGAATAGTGTTAATGTTCTATGAAAAAAATTTTGTTTATTGTCTTTTACTGTATGAACAAGGATTTGTATTTTGAATAGACTATGTTGCCTGCGCTGTATAAACTTTAAAGATTAAATTATTTTCAATTTACATATTAACTTATTTTCAAATTTTACAATTAAACAAATCACAAAAAAAAAAAGCACAATTCAAATATGTATTTTTACCAAAAATAAATATTTATTAAGTTTAAAGTGATGATTACCGGTATACAGTATATAAAATTTATGTAAAAACAGATAGCCAAATTGGATTACCTTAGTAACAAAATAAGTTTGGAATAACTAATATTAAAATTTCAATTTAGGCCATACAAAGAACATAAAATTTGAAAAATGATCTAGTAATCTGGCTTTTAATTTTATTTTCAAAAAAATTTATATATAAAAAAAACATATAAAATTTTTTCTTTGAATATCTATTTTAGAGAATTTTTTGGGATCCAATGTTAATCACGAAAATAATAAATAGTGGTTTAGCATCCCCGCATTAAATTTTTTTATTAATAAATTTATAGTTTTTTTTGTCTTTCTAACGACCATTAATCAAGTGATTTGTGCAGTCATTACGAAGTTATTGCCACATGAAGTTGTCCAAAGACTTTTTTTAACACATTGTATTTGCAGATTTCTGAATAGTATTGTACAGTTACGTTTTTAACAATCATTCTCTAAAAATCGAAACTTGTACAAAATGAAATTTTTTTTCAGTCCAGTTGTGATAAAATCAATCGTCATTAATAAATTTCTTAATCAATAACTACACGAACTAAAACTTTTCTTTAGGGCCTAATCCGAATCGGATAATATTTCTTCAAAAGTTATAAGTGTGCGAGAAGTTTTACAAACACAATTAGTCATGAATAGGTAATATATTGCTACAAATATAAAAAAATAAGTTGCTTCGTAGAAGTAATTGTCATCCCAAAATCACGTTTTGCAATAATTAATGTAGCTAGAATAAATATATACATAAATAGCATTGCGCAACATAGTATCTATTTCTATTACATATTTTACAGTTTTTTTTTTTCTGGGTTTTCAGAATTATGAAAAAGACTGTTCTCAATTAACAAAATGACCACGGATGTAATTTGAATAACTTGACTGGTGAACCCATCCGGGTTCTACTCGAGTAGTATCATTATTTCTATCTTATTTAAGATTTATCAGTTATGTAATATAAGATAATTCAATTGGTCCTTAATTATATTGGTTGTGTTAGACACTGGTTTAGGGTGGGGGGCATAAGGGCACAGGCATGCCCCTATGGGCATGCCCCCCTGGGCATGCCTATGGGCATGAATTTTTTTATATGCCTATATGGGCATATATCAGATATGTATATATATAAATAAATTTTTAAATATATATAAATATATAAGAAATAATCTAATCTTTATTATTAATTTTTTTATATTAAATATGATTTCAATATATTGATTATTTTTTAAATAAAGTTATTTTTATTTGGTTTAGTTTTTTTAAAATAATGTTAATTTTTTATTTGTTTTAATTTTTTATAATTATTATTAAAAAATTATTTATAATATAAAATAAGAAAATATTATTTTAGCACTAAGTATTATTCTATATAAAATAAATAAATTTGGTATAACAAGTAAATAAAACCAACTTTTATCAAAACAAAAATTAAAATTTTTTAATAGTAGGATAAGAGTAATAATAAAAGATTAGAATTAAATAATATTTATAGTAAAATATAACAAAAAAATTTGTTTATTAAAGCCCAAAAAAATAATTTTTTAAATAAATTTTAATATAACTAATTTTTATTTTTGTTATACAAACTAATCTGCATGTTATCTAATCTTAGCTTTTAATTGGTTAAAAATGCTTTAGTACTATATATTATAGTACTATAAATTAAATAATTTAAAAATTTTTGGTTTTTTTAAAAAAATAAATATTTTTGAATATGCCCATGGGCATGCCTAGGCATGCCTCAAGCTCTGTTTTATGCCCATATTGGGCATGGCAAAATTTGTTCATGCCCCCCACCCTACACTGGTTAGACGCATTGTTATTATAAATCGAAATGCTAATATTATTATTTTTGTATTATTATTTTTATTTTTTATTTATTTTTTTTTGAGATCAACCTCCCGTGACATGTGTAGGGATGTAATTATACGGTATAATATATTTTTGGTATAAACCGGTTATTATATGGTATAATAACGGTATAATAACGGTATAATAACACGTGAATTAAAATCAGAATTTATTCATATAATATTATTAGATTTTACATTTCATTGGCTGTCAAATCTATTACATTCATTTCTCAAAAAATTCATCATTATCACTGTTATCACAATTAGTTTTCTTAAAATTTGTTTCTTGATCAGTTTTGGTATCTTATTTACTACATATTAACTTCTATAAGAGATCATATGGTTCTTTAAATTATTAGCAGTTAGTATTATTAATTAATATAATTAAATTTTATTGGTTAATTTATATTATACCAATATTATACCAAAAATTGATGGTATAATAACGGTTATTATACGGTATATTAACCAATGTTATTATATCGTATAATATTTTTTACATCCCTAGCAGGGACGATGATTTTCTGCATTTCACAGAATACTGCAGAAATCACGGAATTAGGTTGTAAACATGGAATGTATTAAGAATAGCACGGAATTGCCGCAGAAAGTAGGGATTTATAAATTATTTGTTTTTTTTTATAAGTACAAGGTTCTAAAAATATAACTTCCGAAAAGTTTCGAAAAGTTCTGAAAAGCTCTGATGTAGAAAATAAATAAACCTGAAATACGAGCGTGGTCGGACGAAAATTTTTTTTGCCTAATATCCGAAATAATCCGACAAATTGATTGCAGAATATTCAAGATTTCTATATAACCAATACAGAATTTATAAATAACCAACACAGAATTCACGCAGAAATTATGAATTTTAATACACGGAATTTTTGCAGAATTTGTTTTTGTCATGGACGGAATCGGTAAGTTTTCACTGCAGAAAATCATCGTCCCTGATCCCTAGACATGTGCTATCAAATCAGATGTGCGGATTTGCATACACATTACGTAATTTGATTCTTCCACGTTAAAAAACGCGACATTTTGTATTGTTTTTTTAATATCTTTTTTCTCTTACTCTTTTTTTTTCTTATACCGTAATTTTTTTTTTCACAAGAAAATCAAGGCTGCCTCTCGAAGTTGACACAAGGAAATATAAGACAACACGAAGTTTGATGTTGAAGCCCACCAAGAAAATTCACAATAAAAATGCCTCTCCTACGATATAAGAAGTCTTTAACAAGAAAAAAAGACGTTTAAGAGGTTAGTATTTTTTCATTTGAAGTTTGTAGTAGGTAGTTAATAAGGGAACTGGAAGCTCGTCAGGCCACAGGAGGCGAACAGCCTACTATGAACGTCCTTCCTTTGTAAATTGTCCATAAGCTTCCTGTGGGGGAATACGCTGAGCCATTGGGAATAAGGTTGCACCCCGTCTTCAGCAACAACAACAACAACTACCACAACCACAACAACAACAACAAGAAGAAAAGAAGATTACAAACCAGGCGGGGGCATGCTGAATCTTATGTCTGCAATGAGATCAAGTAGGGATCTGCTGTAAGGATAGGAATCATATAGTCATTAGTTGATTAGTCGATGATTAGTCGACTAATCGACTAAATTTTTTTATAGTCAGTCGATCGATTAATCGATTAGTCGATTAATCGATTAGTGATTAATTGACTAGTCGATTAGTCGATTAGTCGATTAGTCAATTAGTCGATTAGTCGACTAATCGACTAGTCAATTAGTTGACTAATCGACTAGTCGATTAGTTAATTAATCAATTAGTCGATTAGTCAATTAGTCGATTAGTCAATTAATCTATTTTTTTTGTAGATTTATTGACTAGCGAATTAATCAACTAATTGATTAATCGACTAATCAACTAATCGACTAGTCGATTAGTTGATTAATCGACTAATCGACTAACCAACTAGTCGATTAGTTGACTATTTGATTAGTCGACTAATCGATTAGTCGATTAATCGATTAGTCGATTTTTAGTCAGTCGACGACTAACAGTTTTAGTCAACTGACTAATCGACTAAAAATTTTTAACCGATTCCTATCCTTAATCTGCTGGTTCCGTGAAGAAGGAATTTAGCTACGTTTACGTGCCCTCTTTGAAAGTTCTTGATCTTTTGCTCAAGAAAAAAAATCTTTCATATACAGTATTATTATAGGAATCTATGCAAATACGAAGAAGAAAAATCAAGTTCGGCTAAAAGAAATACACCAAAAAATCGGGTAGCAGAATTTCTACGAAGTAAAGAAGTAAATTGTACCGTATTAACAAATAATATACCGGTAATTATATTGTAACTTGTGAAATTTTTTTTAATTTTTTGTAATAAAATTAGTATATTTTTCGAAGAGATGCTTTCATAGAAAATTTTGTTTATTAAAAATGTCCTTTTCTTGTTTTCAATATAAAATTAAATAGATTTTTTTTTTTTTAAACAAATCGATCTTTACCCTTAAGTAGTCCGAAAAGAGAAATTATGTATTCTAAAATTTATGTAATTTGGATAAAAGTTTATATTATACATTATAATTTCATGTAATTTTCGAAATATTATAATTTCAAATTAAAATAATTCAAAAAAATAAATAAATAAATAAAAATCAAAAAATGAAAAAAATGTCCAGTTTACTTGATATTCGAAGTTTGGGTTTTACGTTTTTTTAAGGTTAAGGATTTTAAGGTTAGAATTGATAATTAGAGTATATGTGGATTTTAACGGGGTTTATTTCAAATAGAGACCCGAATTTCGTGAAATTTATAGATCAAAAATAAACTTAATAAAATTACTGATTTCTAATTTTTTAAAAGAAAATTACTACATACTATATATATAGTACTGTACAGTATTAGTCAAAAATCAAAATTTTCCAAATGTGTAATAATAGATTAGAGTATACTGTATATTGATACTTTTTATATTGTATTAAAAAGCCTAATTTGTAGAAAACCAATACACTTGATCCTCAAACCCTAAATTTCGTAACTAAAAATTTATCAAATTTGACAAATGCACCATAATATATCTATAAAAACTGGCTAGTTAAACTGATAATTTGTTTTAGCCAATTTTTTTATCATCAGCCAGGATTATCACCTCTGAATTAATTTGTTTTTTAAATATTTCGGAACACGAAGTTTGAAGAATTAATTTAACCAAATACGAATCATAATTTTTTCGTCACTAAAAGCCTTCAGTTGAATTTATTTTCAAACTATGCATATACAAGGCCCGGGTCTGTTACATCCCACCAATTTTTAAACCACATAGTAGATCCCGGATCAAGTACACGCCCAGAGGTTATATCGGGAAAAGAAAAAATTTAAAGCGCATATACTCTTTGTACTTATAATAGGCAGTCTAGCTATTTGAAAAAAATTGCACTTAATCAATAAAGATTTCGTGGTTCCTAATTCATGGTGAGTCCACTATTTCAGGGGATCTTATATATGCGCATTTATGCTATTGGGCGCTATTTTGTGTTGATACGGTAAGTAGAGATTCGGTAGATTTTTTTTTTTAGTTTGAATCAGAAAACCAAGAACTTATAAAATAAATTATAACATTTTTAATTTTCATTTAATGATTTACTATAATCAATTACAGGTTTTCATTTGTAACACTCATCAAATTTTGTGTAAGATCTGTTCAATTTTATTTACCAGTTAACGTTATTAAAATAAAAAAACATACGTCTTCACTCTTTCGACTCGAACTAAATTAAGAATTAATAAAATGAAACTAATGAAATTTTCATGAAATTCTGTAGAAGAAATAATTATACAGTATATCCTATATTTTATTGTAAATTGGTACAGTATTGAAGATTTCTATTAGTTAAAAGTTATTGCATTATATATATAACGATTTAACATTAATAGGATTTAGAATTGATCATCACCCGGAAAAATCTCGATACAAGTAGATGCATTAAATTAAAATCAAGTTAGAAACTTGTAAAAGGTCAAATTTTTGTAGGATATTAATTTATTGTAAAAGTCATCATTCAAAAAGAAAAAAAAATGATAGTTCTCCCACGTTCAAATATTTTATCATTTAAAATACGGTTTTTTTCACGTTCAGTACCTTACTTCTTTTCAAAGAATAATTGTATTTCACTGTATTCTTCCTTATCTACTAAGAAGTCTAATTCTCATTTTGATTCAAGTGTTAGTCTTTCCCAACCTCTTGATGTTTCAGTAGATTATTTAATCATTGGTGGTGGTGTTGTTGGGTTGGCCATCGCAGAACGATTATCGAAAAGAAAAGGAAAATCTACTCTATTAATTGAAAAGAATTTTAAGGTTAATGAGGAAACAAGGTAATATAACTAAACATTTAGTTATTTATTTTCATTTAATTTTAAAATATATATATATATATATATTTTTCTACATATGTAGCTCACGAAATAGTGAAGTGATTCATGCTGGCCTTTATTACCCAAATAATAGCCTAAAAACTCATTTGTGCATCCGTGGAAAGCGACTTTTATATTCACTTCTCTTTTCCAACTATTCTGGCCAAATAAATTACAATGATTCCCCAACTGATGATTCTTTCATAATAGATTCTTTATTAGTATCAAACTCTTTTGAAAAATCAAAATCTTTAACAATTCCATATTATAGGACAGGTAAATGGGTAGTCGCTCAAACTGATGATGAATCCAATTATCTAACAGCTCTCCAAGAGAAATCCACAAAAATAGGTGTTCCAACTTATTTTTTATCTGAGAAACTCCAAAAATCTCAAGAACCTCATGTAAATGCTATACGTGTTTTAGTCTCTCCAACTACTGGAATCTTTGATTCTCATGCTTTTATTAATTGGTTAGAATGGAAAATTCAAGATAATGATGGTAATATTGCTGTTAATTCTAAAGTCACCAATATAATTCCTGGTAATGATGGTGATAATAGAGGATATATAATAGAAATTACATCTGCCTCTTCCACACCATCAAAGATAAAAATATTTGCAAAATCGGTGATAAACTCTGCTGGATTATATTCTGATAAAATAGCGAATATGATTTTACCTCCTTCACATCATTATAAACTTTATCATGTTAAAGGACATTATTATGGATATCGTGGTAGTGATCTAAAAGTTAATCATTTAATCTATCCTGTACCCCCAAAAAATTTGGCAAATTTGGGAATACATTTGATTTTAGATTTAAATGGTAGAATAAGATTTGGTCCTGATGTATTATATATTCAAAGACCAGATGATTATGAAATAAATGTTGATGATGAGAGTAGAAAAGATGCGTTTTTTAACGCTGTAAAAACTTATATACCAACAATTAAAAAAGATAAACTTTATGCTGATTATACCGGGATTAGGTAATGAACTTTTTGTTCCAGTTTGTTAATTTTATAAATTTTATTTATTTATTTATTCAAAAAATAGACCAAAATTATCAGGACCAGGTGAGCCATTCAAAGATTTTGTGATAAAAGAAGAAATTGATTGTGGATTTGATGGATTTGTAAACCTGGTTGGAATTGAGAGCCCAGGTCTAACTTCTTCCTTAGCTATTGGAGAAATGGTTGATAACATTTTAAAAGATAGATAAAAAACAATCCATACAGTAATAGGAAAAAAAAAAGGAATTCTCTTTTTTAAATTTATTGTAAAGTGTAATTAAAGATGTAAAATGTGAAATACAAAAGATATGTGTAATTAATATATTAGGTATTTATCATAAAAAAAAAAAAAAAAAAAAAAAAAAAAAAAACTAAATTGTAATTATCAAAGCTTTCATTACTCCTCCACTATTTTTCACCCATATTATTATATATATATTTTTTTTTCGTTATGCAATAATACACTCTCCACAACCTCTATTTTTCACTACAAACGGATCAGCAGGTCCAGCTGGACCCCATACTGATGGCACCAAGTAATCTTTTGTGGATTGGACATATTCGATAATCCTATTTAAGTTAGTTAAATAATTTAAGTTTACCAATAATTTTGTTGATTGTTTTTTTTTTTAAAAAAAAAAAAAAAGGTAGTTTAAATTAACGTACAATGAACTAGCATATGACACCTTTACGCGAGGTAAATCTAATTGTTGTCGAAGATTTTGATTATATTCAAGAATTCGTTGAAGTTTGTATTCTGTGTTATTTTTTGCTTGTGGCGGCATTTGTTTTTTTTTTTTTTAGAAAAGTAAAAAGATTATAGTTTATTGAAACGAAATGTTGAAGTTTTTTTTTTAATGTATTCACTAAAAAAAGTTTAGGGGAAATAAAAAAGATGCTAATGAGTGTTTATAGAAAGATCATATATTTCTGTATTTCCCTTTTTCTATGGTTATAAATGGTTGTAATGGAAAGAAACCTAAATATATGATATTTGAAAGAAATGGTAAATAATTTGTTTGCAAATTAAAGCAAAAAGAGTCAATGCTCTTATAAACATTATTATTGTATATTCAAAAGCCGTTACATATTGATATAATGATCTAACTACTGCCATTTTAATTATCCCATCGGCGATGATCGTTACAATTTTTTTTAATACAGACGTGGCAGGAGAAGCTTAACTGAACTTAGCTAATCAAAAATATAGTCTTCAGGCCACTCTGTATGGTAAATAAAGAATGCGTACCTTTTTCTTAACGAGTTGAAGGAGGATCTCTACGAACGTTGGTCAACTTCAAAACGAATGAAGGTATCACAATGTGAGACATGCGAGGCATGTGAAACTACGTGATGCTGTGAAACCTAGATTAAGTTGATGAATTCACTTACGTAGAAAAATTAATATCTGATATAGATCTATTTTTCTATAAACACAGTTCGTGATAACGTAAGTTAGAAGAATGCCTCAACTTCTAGAAGTAACAGAATATGACGTTATCATTCTTGGAACAGGTTTTATAGAGTCAATTCTTGCCGGGTAAGTTTTAATTTTATGTTGTTTTATTTACTATAATTTAAAAAAAAATTTATATTTAGGGCTTTGGCAAGAATCGGAAAGTCCGTTTTGCATTTAGATGCGAATAACTTTTATGGTGGAAATTGGAGCTCTCTTAATTTCAAAGAACTTTTGGAATGGACACGATCTATTCAAGGTTAGTCAATGTGAACCTTATTTCTTTAATATTTCGTATATTACATTTAATTTTGAAATTTCAGGTGTTGATGGTGCATATTCAACAATTGAATATGAATTTTATCCAATTCATGAACAAGTAGAGGATATTCCGGCTATGTTATTAAAAGAGTCAAAGCGATACAATTTGGATTTGGCTCCAAAAATGGTACCTTGTCGTGGAGAGCTTATTGAACTCTTGATTAGTTCTGGAGTTGGAAGATATTTGGAATTTAAAGCAATGGATAAAACATACATTTATTCTGCAGATACTTTTGATAAGGTTTGTTACTGATCTTTTACAGCAGACTCTGCTGATCATTTTATGATCTTATAATTACTGATTATCAGTGAAACCCACCTGTGCTTGGTTTGAATATTTTGAATATTCATATTTATATATGTACATTTAAATATTTCTAGGTCCCATGTTCTAAAGAAGATGTTTTTACCAACCAATCTATATCTTTGATTGAAAAGCGCAAATTGATGAGATTTTTAACTTTTGCTTTAGATTATACCAATTCTCCAGACACATATAAAGGTAGTTTAATATTAAACTTTTCGTTCTAATATTATATTTTTAACAATGTAAATATATAATATTTATAGATTATGAAGAAAAATCTTTTACCACCTTACTTATTGAAAAATTCAAAATTGATGGGAAATTATTATTGGCCGTTTTATACACGATTGCCTTGATTCGTACTGATGCAAATGATGGTTAATATTGGATTTAATTTAACTTTGTTGCTTATATTCTTATATTCTTACATGATTTTTATCATTTAATTAATCAACTTTCGTAAATTCGTGAATCAGTTAATACCATACAAGGTTTGGAAAAAACTCAAAGTTATCTTAAATCACTTGGTCGATATGGCAATGCTGCATTTTTGGTTGGTTTATATGGTTGTGGTAACGAAATAGCACAAGGATTTTGTAGGTATGATATCTTTGTTTCTTTGTTTCTCGTAGTATTATGTGAATTAGAATATAAAAAAAAAAGTTACTTTATTGATATCATAATTTTTAGAGTTTGTGCAGTATATGGTGGAATTTATATGCTTGATCATTCAGTAAAACACCTTTTGATTGATGAGAACTCTAATAAATTCACGGGATTAGTAGATGTGAATGATCAACAAATATCATCTACGTTCTTGGTCTCATCTATTGACTACCTTCCACCAAGATTTCTCAAAGAAGATGAGCATTGGTATGTGTTAAATTGTACTAATAATTTAAACATCTTGTCGAATCGTCGACAATATCAATTCTAATATTGATATAGGGAAACAACGTCACGTGCGATAGTGATCATAGATAAATTTATACATGAAGAAAGCGGTGATGCATCATTAACCGTTTATCCACCAGAAACTGTGAAAAATAAATATCCTGTAACCGTACTTCAATTCTCTGCTGGAACGCAAACTTGCCCTGAAGACAGATGTTAGTCTTTATTGGATGTCTTCTTATTCGAGGCTCTTTCGTTGTTTATCTATCACATTTGGTCATATAACATCAAAGGATGAAGTATTATATTCACAGCTATCCATTTTTCTTTATCGATGATGGATAGACGTTTTATACTTGTCCACGAAAGCGAACGGCCAGAGCGCTAAAGAAGATTTGATTAACGCATTAGACAAATTGATTAATCTCTCAGTTAATAAGGATGAAGGCGAGTATATATATATATTATATATATATATATATATTTTTTTTTTTTTAGTTGATTGTAAATAGAAATTACGTTATAAATAGTAACCAATATAACAAATTTTAGATACTGTGTCAGATACTAAACCGAATCCACTGTTCGCATTGTTTTACCGACACAAAAAACGAGTTGTATCTTCTTCAGAAATACCCGAAAATATTATTATTGCAAGTGATCCAGATTCATCACTAGATTTTGAGGAAGCTACTATTCAAGCAAGGCAATATTTTGAAAAAATGTGCCCTGGTGAGGAATTCTTACCTGCAGGACCCGATCCTGATGATGAGGATGAATTTATTGTTTAATTACATAATATATATATTTTTTTATCTGTTATGATCTTATATTAAAAATTTTGGTATACATATTAAAAAATAAATTAAATCTCAACTAAAGGAGATTTGTTCTGTTCTCCAAAATTTTTTGTCTACTTTTTTATATTATAATTTTGTGACAAAGATCGTAATTTATAATAAGATATATTTCTATTGAATTTTATATAATCTTTCGATCACTACATCAAGATCATGCGTGATTAATAAGTAAGTGGAGCAAAAAATATATAATCGACAATCATGAGAGACATTTTGAAACACTAATTTTCGTAATTCTTCATATGCCTGTGAATCTTGTGGCATAATATTAATGACCTTAAATTCGCTACACTGAAACTTAAGTATCAAATTGACTAGTTGTATTCACAGTAAATAATTATTCCGACTTCGATACCATAGAATCGATTCCAACTAACTTTCAAAAAACAATTTTAACATTATAATATTGGTTTTATTTTAACTCGAGACGTAAAAATTTCCAGTTTACATGTATTAGTAATAGTGATATTTATTATGCACATTCGTAAATAACGTAAATAAAAAATTTCAAACACAAAATTTTATTCATTATATTTTTTATTTTATTTTAAACAAGTCTTTATTATTTCTTTAAATAAAAAAAAAAATTACAAAATTACATAGTAAAAAATAGTAAAACCAAATATTGAAATTATTTATTTACAAATACAAAAATTACAAAATTAAAAATTACATAGTAAAAAAATAAAAAAACCAAGTATCGAGATACTTGGTTTCGGAGACTAATATCCTAATTCAGGTATTTTTTACTCCCAAGTATCGAAATTCTTTCTGAAAATTTTGGAAGATGCAATATACTCGTTAAAAACGCGAGTAGAAAATCAAGTAATGAGATACTTGGTTTCGGAGACCAAGTATCCTACTTCCTAAAAATAAGAGTAAAAAAACATAAAGAAAAGACATTACAAATTAAAAATTACATAGTAAAAAATAGTAAAACCAAGTATATTGAGATACTTGTTTTGGTTTCGATTAAAACTAATACTCCAAAACCAAGTATGAGATACTTGGTTTCGGAGATAAATTCTTCAATATAGAAGAAAACTACTATGAGTTTTTTGTTCTTTATGGTGAAGAACAAATATATTAAATAAAAAAAAATTAAAAAAATAAAAATATAAATATACTAAAACATTCGGAACCAACGGAAAAAACAAAAATCTAAAATCTAAAATATACTTGGCCGTTAGGAACCAACGGGAAAAAAGACAATCATAAAAACAAAAATATAAAAAAAGAAAAAAGTAAAAAATAAAAAAAATATAAAAAAAGGAGTAAAAATAAAAAAAAATAGGTAGTAAAAGAGAGAGTAAAAAATAGTAAAAGATAGTAATAGTAGTTCCGGCGAGCGGTAGATATCGTAGCAATTCTAATTCAAATTCGCCGCCGAGTTGCCAGATGTTCCAAAGCTTGTATATTTTCATCATAATCTTCGGGTGAAATTTGGGTTCTATTGGAATTAAAGTGGTTTTTGATGCTCGCGATGTATTTTTCGAGAGCCTTTAGAATCCTATCTGGATTTAGATAACGTAATACTGTATTCATGATTATGTGAACTGTGTATGATGTTATTTCTGCTTGTAATTATATATATAAATTGATTCATTATTGTGGGAACAAAAAAACGACTGGTTTTTTTTTTTTAATTATTATACAAGCAACATCTGTTTTTTTTCTTTACACGAAGGTCAAAACCAACTTTATTTATACGTAACAAATTTTCATGCGGGAGAAAAAGAACAAGATCGAACTTTTTGATCCAAACCCATCAAGAAATATCAATCAATATATCAAAATTCAGCAATTGCACGGCCACAAATCCAACTGGTTTATGTATTCATAACCCCGATTGTAGGCCCCATTTTACTAATTATATATTAGAAAGCCATTTATCAGGGCTTCTATCATTTTTTTTCATATGAGCGGGCTTCTTCATGAGATTTTAGTGGCCTTGGGGCTTCCACCATTTTTTTCATATTTTAGTGGTCTTGGGGCTTTTCGGGGACGATTTGAGTACTGCCAAGAAAAAACCTGTCATCGGGCTTTCAACTATAGCCTTTTCTCTTGGCAGCACTCATTTCATCACAATTTCTTGGTCACGTTTTCGTGGTCATGTGGTGCAAAAATTCGTGAAACGATTTTATCTCCTAACAACATATTAACGAAAAACTACATACAGTATTGTTAGTTTTCTTAGGTTATTAATTTAACTTTAACATGTGGTATACAGTATATCCTTTCATTTGCAATAATAGAGTAAATTTACCATCGTTTTATTACTTATCTTTTTATCTGATATTCTCTTTACTATTTACTGTGTAATTGTATTTCATTGTAGGGATCTGCTATAAAGTTCCTATGACAGTAATTGTCGGATTAAAATGAAAAGTGGGTTTCTATTTAATCCTCTAACACCCACTTGTTTAACTATAAACTCTAAAACTAACCTTTAACCTTAACCCTTAACCCTAAAAAATGCGCCCAAAAATTTTAGCTTGTCAATATCTACGCCAAGAGTGCAATTCCGCTGTGAGAAGCCAACCGGTCCTCTCCCTCCCTGACATTTGTAATAATAATATCCCGTTCCGTTGGAAAAATTAACAATCACACATAGCAACAACGCCACTGTGCATCATATGTGTTCTCACATGAGAAGGCCGCCCTGGTGGATTCTTCTTATTGTGTATATATATTTGAACCTCCTCCAAACCGGTATGCATGGTGGAAGGTTATCGGATTTGAAATCATTATAAACTATTAGATTCATATAGCAGAAACAGACTTGGTGGATTAAATTTTTTATCAGATTTGAAAGGTTATCAATTTTGACAGGATCGGTTTTGGGAGGTTCAACTGTATTTATAATACTGTATTAGTCCATCAGCTAGAGATGGGCACGCGCTGGATTTTTAATATGATACCAAAATAAAATTATCTGGCCTGGCATCATCTGGGCAGCATTAATATAATATCTGACCTGCATTACAAATTCATCGATATCTCATCACAACTCTTACTTCCTTTATTTCTGTATTTTCCTTAAGTAAAATCGAAGGGAATCTCTCTGACTTTATTAATTTGAAAGCTTACGCTTATATACATTTAAATTTAATATACTAACGTTGACGTGCTATCTAACACACTAACGTGCTATCCAGCATACTGACGTGTTATCCAGCATACTTATGTGTTATCTGATGTGTTAATAAAAGATTTTTTTTAAACCAAACACGATCACGTGCTATCTCAGACTTTCGAGTCTGGTAACTGCTATTCTTATATACGTTATATGCGAACACGTTATATACGAACACATTATATGCGAACACATTAACCGTTAGCGTGTTATATTATTTAAATAAAAGGGAAGATAATATGGGAATCATAGTGTAGAACAGGTCCTTTCAAAATTAATTAACAAAAATGGAAATGATACTAAATAATGGTCTATATACGTACAAATTTGGGGTAAAACTAATAGAAAAATTCGAATTTCTAAGGCCACAAATTTCAAAAATTTGAATACTTAATATATAGATACGTGCATTTCTATGTCGAATTTATTTATTTACTTCTTATTTTTAATAAATAAATTTATAAGAAATAACTAATTTGAGATTTTTTTAATAATTATTTCTGCATGGTTTTTATTAGACACAAAAATTAAGAAACCTGCAGATTTGTGATCCTATCACGCGCGTGATCCGCGGGATTTTTGGAGAAACCGCGATTTGCCCATATCTACCATCAGCGAAGCGATAGATTATATGCTAGTTCTGACAAATAAACATCAATCTTCCTTTGAAAAAATCCTTATAATATCTCATCGGATTCGGATTCAATCATTTCTTTCCGATCCCCATCATTTATTTCTTCCATTCGATGATTCGCTGCTTTTAGACTCGACTCGCGATCTTCAATTAAGTTATCGACTTTTACCTTGACACGTTCTCCAGTTTTCTTCGGTTGCTTTGTCATACAGGAAGATATGCCGTAATAATATATTTGTTGTATCATACCCTTTGCTCTAAAATTTGTATCATAAAAATTTAGTAACAATTGTTCGGGTTTTAAATCACTTAGAATATATATTCTTTTTATTTCTATTACCAAGATTAGGGTGTTTTCGGGATCTGTCAATAGGATGTTTGAGTTCTTTCCGAGATCTCGTCTTGGCAGAATTTTTATAATGTAAATTGGTTGCAATCACCTCTTCAAATTTCATCTCTTACACATCTTAAGAAAATTACAATATCGGGTATTCCTAATCGTTTCTTTACAGTGTTTTTCTTTTCTCTTGATTCGATTAAATTTGTCTTGCCATGAAATAGATTCATGATGATCACATTCGATCGAGTCCTTGGACACGAACAAGTACCTTTTCTCATCAATTTCCGTAACCACCTATTAAACCAGCAACATGATGCCTAGGGGCTAACAGACGTGATATGGTTAATAATGGTATTTTCTCTTCGATATTTAGTATCAAAAGAAGGACTTCTATAAATCTTTTGTTTCCAGTGAAAAAATAATAGCAAAATAAATGTTCACTTGAGACAACCTTGGCTGCCATTTATTCAGCACATGAAATTTTTTTTCTACGGAAATACACTTGATTGAATCTTCACCTCATGGGAAAGGGGGATTTGGCGCGGCAATCGTTGCCAAATATGCATATGATTTCAAGACCGTCGGATTCGCTGAAGTAATTGTTTATCTATTACTTCTCTAGGTACACTCTAAATGCACACTCAAGTGCTGTCCCAAATATGTACTTGAACTCTATAAAATGCATTTTTTTCTTATTATTCTCTATATGTACGTTGTTTTAAAATATATCAGCACCTCTTGGTGCAGTAAAATTGAAATGAGTATTCCAACCATGAGTGGTTAAAATATTTAAGTTTACTGTATATAAATTATTCGGTAAGGGTAAAAATATAAAAATAAAAATGTTAAGTGAGGTAAAAAAAGTTAACCCTTATATGCCTTTTTCATTGGCATATGTTCGCGATTTTTTAAAAATGAACACGTTACCAGTTGCGGTGACACAAAAAAATGAATACTAAAAACAACATAACATTTATGATGTGATCTAAGCTGAACCTTGATTTATCAGATTAAAATAAAATACGATAGTATAAAAAAATTGACAAATAAATTTTTTGGGGGCGAAAAGGTTAAAGGTTAGTTTTAGAGTAGAGTTTATATTAAACAAGTATAAATGAGTTTAGAGAGTTAAATAGAAACCGAGATTTCATTTAATTATGATCCGCGACATTTATTGTTTTACTAGATTAGGGTGTGATTAGCTAGTGATTGTGGTGGTGTTCAACGATATTTAATAAGACCGGTTGTCGAAAACCATTAATTAATATAAATTGTCGAAAAACCATTACAGCTGTTTTCATTATTTTTGGGACATTTGAAAAATTTTTTGACGGCCGAATCGATAAGTTACCGAGTCGGTGTCAATAAATTACTGCCGTCGGCTGACGACAAAAACTTATCGATTCGGTTATCAACTATTTTTCAAATGTCCCAAAAATAATGAAAACAGCTATAATTAATATAAATAATAATATAATGAATTGTTCTCACGTTATAATAAAGGTGTTTGAGAACACCCTATCTAATTTGGCAAATATAATTAAAACTCTAATGCGTAACCGATTTTTTCTTAATAACGCTTATATAATAAAAATTTTATAAAGTTATTTTTGTTAAAATTTTTCTTGAATTAAAAGTCTTTTATGGTTAATTAAAAACTTCATTGATAATTTACTTTATAAAATACATTTATACAGTATATACAACAAGAATAAACTAGCTATTTAAGTAATTCATCCAAAGATTCTATATATACTATATAGCTCTATGCAGTATCTGCAACCTAAGTGGGAAATTTCTTTATTTAAAATTAAAAAGTAGGCTTTATTAACAGAATTATAAGCTATAAAATAAGGAAATTGATATTTCCATACCCTGTTAATATAGATTAATATAGATCGGTTAAAGTTTAGGGTTAGAGCTATTAACAGGGTGTGGAAATATCAATTTTCTAAAATAAATATAACAAAAATTATTTATCTAATCTTTATACTATTATCTGTTATATACTGCATTTAAAAAATTGTAAATTATTTTTTTAACTAAAAAATAACCGACAATCGGCTTTTAATTTTATCTTCAAAAAGTTTATATATATAAAAAAAACATAAAATTAAAATTTTTTTTTCAGAATTTGACCCAACTGGATTATGAAAATCAATTAAGTTTGTATATCTTATATTTTTTGGACCCAAATATATATATATTTTATATATATTTTTTTTATATATTTTCAAAAAAAATTGATTCAATATATGTTTATAAATAAATCAAAGATAATTTATAGTATTAAAGTAGGCAAATTTGCCTGCTAACTAAATTCTAAAATTTAACTTTGTCAAAGTAAATGTGAAACGTCAACAACCATAACAGTTTCTTCGTGGTCATTTAACGTACGCAATTTACGAATTTGCTTTCGTGGTGAAATAGAAACAACACAGCTATTTCCACAAAAAGTTGCATCTATTATTATTAGATGAGAGTAAATATATAGCATAATAAAAACTTTTAATAATCATGATAATCAGATAAACATATCACCATTTTCGGTCCCAGTTCGATTAGATGCAACGAATATAATATTCCGATTCCTAGTAGCATCAAGATTTTGTATATCTGAAGAAGATTTTTCGCCGTTCGCATACGTGTCGTCGTATAATGGCAGCAATCTATAACACCAATAATCTACAGTATTTACTCCACCAGACAACCATGCCATTGAACATAGTATAATTTCACTTTGTTGACGAAGATGGAAACGTGCAAATTCATAAGCAGTAAACTCAGCCTCGAACTTATATGGGTTAAGATCCATGCAAATACCGAAACCGACCTAATTTCGAATCACATATGAGGGGACTTTAATTCTTGAACACTTGAATTTACTAATACTTTACTAGCAAAATTTTTATCAAAGATATCTCGTAATCTAGGGATCATACATATTTCAATGATTTTGATATATTTGAAAATAGTACCAAATCATCAAAATATGATCACTAGATCACGAGATATCTTTGATCAAAGTTTTACTAATAAAGTATTAGTAAAGTCAAATTTTCAAGAATTAAGTTCTCCTTCCCCAATACTTTGATTAATGGTTGGAATAAATAAAATAGACAGTAATCATTTTTACCAACAATACCTTTCCTAAACCAGGCACATGTATAGATTTGAATCCAGGGCCTTCCTCAGCCCAACTTTCATCAGTTCTGAATAGAAAAGTCTTTTGATAAGTTTCAATGAGATCCCCGTTTCGATCAACGAAACATATACTATTATAACATTTGTCTGGATTACCTGTTTATATATAAAACTTGTAATTAAGGATTGAATAGAAATTTATTTTTGATAAAAAAATTTAATTATTTTATTACCCTTAACAATTTGTGGATATCCAACCATAACAAATGAATTCAATCTAAGGGCTATAATTTAAAATAATTAACAACAATCAATGGTTAAAAAATTTTTATAATTGTTATAAACTGACCTTGTGCTTTGGCCCAACTGACAGTGGTCCCCGTCTCTGCATCCTCAAGATATGGTATAATTTGTTCTTTATTTTCGAAGCTATAACCTAAAAAAAAACATGCCAAAAAAGGGACCATCTGTGTTGATCATTACATTACAAAGCAAAAAAAATCATACGTAGTATCAATTACCAGTGAAGGCCATCTCAGGCAAAACCAAAATATCGATTTCGCCAGGTTGATATCTTATGGATCCAATAATAATTAGAATAAAAAAATAATAATAAGAATAAATAAATTTAACCAAATAAATCCATACTTTTCAAGCATTTCAGATGCACGTCTTTGATTCATCTGAACTTCACCGATGGTTGGATTAAACTGAAGACAAGCTGATGATTGATTTGATAATCCAGATTAATTATTAAATTAACCCAAAAATTATTTGAATAATTTACAATTTTCATTACCAATTTTCATTCTAGATTTTTTTTTTTTTTTTAAAAAAAAAATAGCAGAAACGACTTTTAAAACAAATACAAAAATACAAGCAGGAAAATTAAGGGGTTTCCCAAATAAAATGGGTTGTATATAGAGTGTCCAGGGTACTGCGGTGCATAATTCTGCTCACTCCAAAAATATTTATTTCATTGTAATTGATTGATTTAAATCACATGTTTCTTATAAGAACAATATAAAAATATATATATTTTTAGCAGAACTATACACCGCAGTACCATACACCGCAGTACCCTGGACACACTAGTTGTATATATTTGTTTGCTTAGTGCATCTCGCAGCAATCACAACTTCAAATATCTAGCAAGTTTTATCAATACCAGATATGTAGTCACCTGTATAAATGAAGCAATAATGACATGTATCGATATGGTATTAATTTACCGGAATCGACACATAAGAATAAATTCATAGATTGACCGCATGAACTATTATAAGATTATTATTATTGTCGAGTCAGAAAGCAGTGTACAAATTGATGTAAATTTAGCTGTGGCAATAAGAAAGGCATATATCGTGTGAATATTCAATATTATTTTTAGTTTTCGTTCGGGACTTCTTTTTCGATAGACTATGTTAACACCAGTTTGTGGGTTTAATGTTCGATTAAGCATTTGTTTTTTTTTTTTTTGTTTTATCGTTATAAATTTCATAATAAACTAATAAAAATATAACATAAATCAGATCAAAATCGTTTAAAATCTGATAATTGAATAAACATCTTTCTATTTATAAAGCCGGATTAAAGGAATATAAATTAGGATGTCCATCCGTGTATCCGGATCTAAGCACTAAATGAACCCAATCTATGATTAAAAAAAAAAAAAAAAAAAAAGTCAATAATTATCTTTATAATGAATGTACAAAATAATAATACGGATAATCATAAAAACCTTATTAGCAACATCTAAAGCATCCACGTCGGCAGTAAGACGAACATAAGCCTTTTTGGTTCCATCCGGTCTAATAATTAAAAATGTAAAAATTACATAAATAATGTCATTTTATGATGATGTGTGGGAATGCCATTGTATGTACCTTATCAAAGTGTTAATTTTTTGAGCATCAACATCATACAACTTCTTAACTGCCTCTTTGATTTGACGCTTATTAGCCTGGACATCAACAATGAAAACGAGTGTATTTGTGTCCTCAATCTTTTTCATTGCGGATTCCGTATTTAGAGGATTCTTCAAAATCCTATATTGATCCATACGAGGTGCATGAGGGATAGATTTACGCACATATTTGGGTTCACGTGGTAGCCGAAGAGTTTTTGGTCGGCGAAATGTTGTTGAAGTACGGATTTTTTTTTTTGCTTTTTCATGAACTCCCTTTACAATAGCTTTTTTGGCTGCAAGTGCTTTGGCTTTTTCTTTAGACTTTCCCGCCTTGACCTTTTCTTTTTCCTTAGAACCCTCAATTCTTGTTTCGCCTGTTTGCGTAGCTTTTTTAGGCTTGTCTGTTGCTATTGTGGAATAAATTCAATTAAAAAATTAATGTGTAAATGACTCATCCATCCCCTCTTCGAAATATGTACAAGGTTATCCGTAGCGAATTTCTCACTTGCCAGGTTTTTTGGGAGCCATTGCAAAAAATATGATCGTCGAAGAGGTGGAATCAGATTTTTTTAAAAAGATATTTATCTGATAGCATTGTCCAATAAGAAATCACAGATTTAGTACCACTTAAAAAAACTGACTGATATAAGTCCCGCATTCATTAAGATAATCTTTTCGTAGTTCTGTAATTATCGTTATGTCTTCTCTTCAGGGACCTAACAATTTTACTAATGACGGTAGTGCCGTCATAGATCGAACAATTGAAGTTCGTAGCAAAAAATTGGCGAAATCAATTCAAGAATTAGATCATATTTACGAAATTGAGCGTACTGTAGAAATGATTATGAGTGGAGGCTATGAAAGAGTAAGTTAAGCATACTTCTAGTAATAAATAAGGACTAACCATTCTTAATTTATAGATTGCTCTTCAATTTCCGGACGATTTACTAGCTGATTCAGTTGAAGTTACGACAGTATTGCGCGATCGAACTCAGAAAAAGATCTTCGTTTTGGCTGACACTTCATATGGCAGGTAAATATTTTTTTCTGTCTTTTTATCTTCAAAAATATATACTTTTATTGAAATTACTTTATTCCATTATAGTTGTTGCGTTGACGAAGTTGCAGCTCAACATGCTAGTGCTGAATGCATTATTCATTACGGCCGTTCGTGTTTAAGCCCGTAAGAAACAACATGTTTAAATTTATCTCTTGACGTGCCAAAAACATTTTTCTTAATTTGGCGCAGTACTTCTCGCTTGCCCGTCCTATACGTGTTTGGTAAACACCCCATAGATATTGATCATTGCTTAGAAGTATTCGATAATTTGTTTGGTCAAGATAACACTATAAAAATAATCATCATGTATGATGTAGTATATTCTTATTGTATCGGTAAGTATTTGTCGTTTTTGCTTATTGATCTTTAGTTTCTTAAAAGGATTGCATAGTTTTCAACTTCTTTTTATTAGATAAATTCGTTCATAAAGTGCAAACAGACTTGAAATACACAAATGTTATTCAATCTTTCGTCAAGACCGATTGTAATATATCACAAGAATTAAAAGGTAAGCTAAAAAAAAAAGAGAAAAAAGGTAACCACACGTCAACTATTGGTTTCATTATTTTATTCCTTAACTATTATTGGTAGATATGGATAATCCTCAGCTCAACGGAAGATATTATAAACTTTTTGAGGGAACGAGCATTGAATCCTATACGATTTTTTATATTGGAGGTGAAAGTTCAACACTGGTAAACGTCTTAATGACGTGCAATAAGTGTAAGGTACGTGGTAGCTTTTATACTAACATATAAAATATTTATGTTGTCTCATAATTTAGAATTTTGTGTTGTAAGGTTTATTCATACAATCCTGAAACGCGAATAGGGCGCCAAGAGACATTACCAAAAAATCAATCGTTAATGAAACGGTAAGTTTTTCATGTTGTTCTCAATTAAATTTTAATAGTTTGTTAACTTGACAAAAATTCATCCATATTCAGCTTTTATATGGTTCAAAAAGCTAAAGATGCAGATGTTATTGGCATAGTAGTGGGTACCTTGGGTGTAGGTAAAGTGTTCTATATCGTTTTAATATAGTCTTTCTATTCTATATGACTAATTAATACAAATTGGAACCTTTCATTAGCATATTATTTGGAAATAATCTCACATCTCAAAAAACTGATTATTCATGCGGGAAAAAAGCCTTACACGTTCGTGATGGGCAAACTCAATGTGGCCAAGATGGCAAACTTTATGGAAATTGATTGCTTCGTACTCGTATCTTGTCCAGAAAATAGTTTACTTGATTCTAAGGTTTTCATTTCATAAAATTGATTTATTTACTTTTGCATTATCAAAAAAATTATGTGATTTTATAAATTTAAATTTCATATTTCAGGAGTTTTATCGTCCAATTGTCACACCTTTTGAATTAGAAATTGCACTGAATCCGTAAGTTAATTTCTTTGAGATTTTTAAAGCTCTTTTTTTTTTAATCAATTATTGAGATATTATTAATTTAGATCGAAACAATGGACCGGAGAATATATTACAGATTTTCAGCAATTACTATCTGGTAAGTAGTTGTGATGAGGCAATATCCATCAAAGCTATATATATTCATTATTATTATTATTATTTATTATTATTATTATTATTATTATTATTTTAGATGCAAACATTGACGAAATCGACTTTCAACCTGAAAATGAGGATGAACCTCATTTTTCTTTGGTCACAGGCAAATTCAAACAAAATAGGAGATACGCCTTCAAAGATTCATCACAAGGTAATTTATGAAGTTTATTGTTTATGATTTTATCAACCTTCAAAAATCTAATCCTATCTGATTATAGACGATACCATAAATAATGTTACTGATTTAACGCTTCGTAATAAACATACATCAATTTCCACGATGCTGAATAGCGCTGCTGGAGAATATCTAAATTCTCGGACATTTCGGGGATTAGAACAAAAAATCGGGGAGACCGCAGTAGAGATTGCTGAGGAAGGTCGAACTGGTATTGCTAGAGGATATGCAGACGAACAATGCTTATGTCCGGATACCTAATTGGATATCCGAATAAATATTTTATATTTCTTTAATTTATTCTGTTGCCTGATCCTAATTTCGTTTATGTCCGGTCTATATTGTACACTATTAGTTTTATAATTTTATTTAATAAACTAATATATGTAATCGTACAAATTGATGATAATGCAGTCTGTTTAATAAATTGAAAAGGAAGTCTCAGATGACCTATTTTGACACTGGAAGTAGAATTAGCAGAAACATTTTCAAGTAATGGATATTATTCGTGTATTAAGCAAAATTTGCTCATATTGTATACAAAAAATATATATATTAACAGTTAATAAAAAGTTATTTGATTTATATAAACCTTTCAAAGTATTTGATATTTCGACCTTTCAAACAACTTTACTTAATGCATGAATATTGTAAGATCTTACTTCGTAATTTTTATAAGTTTAAAAGTTACTTAAATTAGTTTAGCTACAAATAGCGATACAAAGTTAATACTTGTAAATTAATTTAAATTGGTTAGTTGACTTAACATTAATCATTAAAATAAACTGCCAATTTGTATTTTGAAAATATTTGGTTCTGTAATCAGATTATTTTTTACTTTGCTACTACAAAACAAAAAAAGTATCAATATACAATATACCCTAATCTATTATTACACATTTGAAGAATTTTGTATTTTGACTAATACTGTACAGTATTATATAGCCATGTAGTAATTTTTTTTAAAAAAATTAAAATCGGTAATTTCTCTATTTGATACAAACCCCGTTAAAATCCACATATAGGCATTAGCTAATATCAAGTAAACTGGATATTTTTCATTTTTTATTTTTTATTATTTATTTATTTTTTTTTTTTTGAGGAATTATTCAAATTATTTAATTTGAAATGATTTATTGTACAAGAAAATTTTATATAAACTTTTCCAAATTACAAAAATTTTAGAATATATCAGATATGCTCTTTTCGGACAACTTAAACGGCAAAGATCGATTTATTTAAAAAAAAAAAAAATCTATTTAATTTTATATTGAAACAAGAAAAGGACATTTTTTAATAAATAGAATTTTCTATAAAAGCATTTCTTCGAAAAATATAATAATTTTATTACAAAAAATAAAAAAAAAACTTTCAAAAAAAAACTTTCACAAGTTACAATATAATTATATTATTTCTTCATACTCCTTTTTTATTATTAGAAAGAATTAAACCATTTAATATCCACCCGAATCAGAAAAAAGTAAATCTAATATTTTCTTATTTTTTTTTTTAGTGCGATTTTTTTTGTTTGATACATTTGGCTCGCTTGCGGGTAAAGGACGGATAATTGTCGAGTTCTGATAAATCTATTGAATATGCAGTCACAGCTTTGTATTCTTCATTATTTGTATTGAAAGTCATGAAAAGTTATGCGAGAGAAATTTTTTGGTAACAAAAAAAGGTTATCGTTAATTGCGTTGCAAAATTCGAATTTTTCTGTACCCGATTATTTTCGTGTTACTTCGTAGGAATTCTGCAACATTTTCAATGCTGCTAATTTCTCTTCTTGTGACCCGGAACTTATAAACCATTCGAGTTGCTACCCGATTTTTTGGTGTATTTCTTTTAGCCGAACTTGATTTTTCTTCTTCGTATTCGCATAGATTCCTATAATAATACTGTATATGGAAGATTTTTTTTCTTGAGCAAAAGATCAAGGACTTTCACAGAGGGCACGTAAACGTAGCTTAATTCCTCCTTCGCGAAACCAACAGATCCCTACTCGATCTCATTGAGGATATAAGATTCAGCACGCCCCCGCCTGGTTCGTAATCTTCTTTTCTTCTTGTTGTTGTGGTTGTGGTAGTAGTTGTTGTTGTTGCTGAAGATGAGGTGCAACCTTATTCCCAATGGCTCAGCGTATTCCCCCACAGGAAGCTTTCGGGCAATTAAAAAGGAAGGACGTTCACAGTAGGCAACTTTCGCCTCCTGTGGCCCGACGTGCTTCCAGTTCCCTTATCAACTACCTATTACTAACTTCAAATGAAAAAATACTAACCTTTTAAACGTCTTTTTCTTTTGGTATAGACTTCTTATATCGTAGGAGAGGCATTTTCGTTGCGAATTTTCTGTGGGCTTCAACGTCGAACTTCGTGTTGACTTATATTTTCTTGTGTCAACTTCGAGAGGCAGCCTTAAATTTTCTTGTGAAAAAACTATAAGAAAAGATATTAATAAAGTTATGAATTGCTTTTGTGTAGTTTTATATAAATTACCGCACATCTGATTCGTGATTGGTCGATCACATGAAATTGAATAACATGTTATGATTGGACATTTGCTCAACATGTGACAATCGACCAATTAAATTACATTACATTCATAAACTAATACTTTATCGCTTCACACTTTAACAAAAGAATAAAGAAAAGGGGTCTACCATGTATTAACGTTTTTTACGTTTTAAAACCTCGTCAACGTAGTTTAGAAATCGCTTTATCTACTTCCAAAAAAAAAGTTTGTACTGTTAATTTTTTTTTCAATAACAGCTGTATTTAACGCTTTAGCAATTTACATATTGTTCTATAGAACAGTATACGTAGAAATTTCACCTTCTAAGTAAGGTACCTCTAGGTGTGGGATTATTTGGATTATTTTGCATAGTAACTGTTGGCACTTCTTCGAAGACAGAGACGGGTTTAATTTTATTTTTTACTTGTGAAATGTTAAATACAATTGTAAGATCAGAAGAAAGTTATCCTATATAGATAGCACATGTCACGGGAGGTTGATCGACAAAATTAAAAAAATGTTTTTCTGCTAAGATTTTGTCTATGAAACTATTCTCGGCGCTCTAAAAAAAAAATTCCGCCATAATTTTTGTATGTTTTACTTAAATCCTCTTCCTAAATCTTCCCAATCTAACCTTACCGTTAAGATCTATTTAACATGGGCCGATATTAATCAATTAGTCGTTTGTCACATTGCGTGAGTGTATTTAGGATGTTCTCTGGCAGGTATAATTATTGGCCGATCAGATCAAATATTCTTTTTAATAAACCCAACCCTATAGGAAAGTATTCGCCTTACCTTAAATTTATCTAAAATTTTTGATTCTATTTTTAACTCTGATAATTTAAGATAGAATTCTTTCTTTATTGTATCCTAACCTAACCCTAACAAAAAAATAAAAAAAAATATTTAAAATTTATAACTTACATAAATTTACCAATACTTTTAAATGGAGTTTCAGGTGCTAACCCTAAAAAATGTGCCTCAAAAAATTTTATTTTTCGATAGCTTGTTAATTTTTTTTATACTATACATATTTCTGATTTTATTTTAATCTGATTTGATTTCATTTTAATCTATCACAATTATTTTTGATATCAATTTCTGAGATTATATTCAACAAGTTTTGTTTTTGCTAAATTTTAATAGTAGTTAAATAGCTTATATTTATCACTTTTACTATTCTTTATCAGATTTTTGGTGATTAATAAAAGCCTTTTTTTTATCCTTTCTAGGATTAATTCTGTTTGCATAACAATATCCAACTTTGCCTTCAAATATTCATCACAAGGTAATTTATGAAGTTTATTGTTTATGATTTTATCAACCTTCAAAAATCTAATCCTATCTAATGATAGACGATACCATAAATAATGTTACTGATTTAACGCTTCGTAATAAACATACATCAATTTCCACGATGCTGAATAGCGCTGCTGGAGAATATCTAAATTCTCGGACATTTCGGGGGTTAGAACAAAAAATCGGGAGACCGCAGTAGAGACTGCTGAGGAGGTATTGCTAGAGGATATACAGACGAACAATGCTTATGTCCGGATACCTAATTGGATATCCGAATAGATATTTTTAATTTATTCTGTTGTCTGATTCTAATTTCGTTTATGTCCGGTCTATATTGTACACTATTAGTTTTATAATTTTATTTAATAAAACTAATATATATAATCGTACAAATTGATGGTAATGCAATAAATTGAAAAGGAAGTCTCAGATGACCTATTTTGACACTGGAAATAGAATTAGCAGGAACATTTTCAAGTAATGGATATTATTCGTGTATTAAGTAAAATTTGCTTCAAAGTTATTTTGGTTTATATAAACCTTTGTATTTCGACCTACTTAATGCATGAGATCTTACTTCGTAATTTTTATAAGTTTAAAAGTTACTTAATTAGTTTAGCTACAAATAGCGATACAAGTTAATACTTGTAAATTAATTTAAATTGGTTAGTTGACTTAGCATTAATATTAAAATAAACTGCCAATTTGTATTTTGAAAATATTTGGTTCTGTAACCAGTTTATTTTTACTTTGCTACTACAAAGCAAAAAAAAAGTATCAAACTACAATATACCCTAATCTATTATTATACATTTGAAGATTTTTTGTTTTTTGATTAATACTGTACGTATTATATAGCCACGTAGTAATTTTTTTTAAAAAAATAAGAAATCGGTAATTTTATTTTTGATCACGAAATTCGGGTCTCTATTTGAGCTAAAATCCACATATACTCTAATTATCAATTCTAACCTTAAACCTTAACCCTAAAAAAAAACGTAAAACTCAAACTTCGGCATTAGCTAATATCAAGTAGACTGTATATTTTTCATTTATTATTTATTTATTTATTTTTTTTGAGGAATTGTTCAATTATTTAATTGAAATTATAATACTTCGAAAGTTACATGAAATTTTGATGATTCGTATTGTACAAAAAAAATTTTAATATAAACTTTTCCAAATTACAAAAATTTTAGAATACATCAGATATGCTCTTTTCGATCAACTTAAACGGCAAAGATCGATTTGTTTAAAAAAAAAAAATCTATTTAATTTTATATTGAAAACAAGAAAAGGACATTTTTAATAAATAGAATTTTCTATGAAAACATCTCTTCGAAAAATATAATAATTTTATTACAAAAAATTAAAAAAAAAAAACTTTCATAAGTTACAATATAATTATATTATTTCTTCATACTTCTTTACTTCGTAGGAATTCTGCTACCCGATTTTTGATTTTTCTTCTTCGTATTCGCGTAGGATTCCTATAATAATGCTGTATATGGAAGATTTTTTTTCTTGAGCAAAAGATCAAGGACTTTCAAAGAGGGCACGTAAACGTAGCTAAATCCCTTCTTCGCGGAACCAGCAGATCCCTACTCGATCTCATTGCAGACATAAGATTCAGCACGCCCCCGCCTGGTTAGTAATCTTCTTTTCTTCTTGTTGTTGTTGTGGTTGTGGTAGTTGTTGTTGCTGTTGCTGAAGACGGGGTGCAACCTTATTCCCAACGGCCCAGCGTATTCCCCCACAGGAAGCTTTCGGGCAATTAAAAAGGAAGGACGTTCACAGTAGGCAACTTTCGCCTCCTGTGGCCCGACGTGCTTCCAGTTCCCTTATCAACTACCTATTACTAACTTCAAATGAAAAAATACTAACCTTTTAAACGTCTTTTTCTTTTGGTATAGACTTCTTATATCGTAGGAGAGGCATTTTCGTTGCGAATTTTCTGTGGGCTTCAACGTCGAACTTCGTGTTGACTTATATTTTCTTGTGTCAACTTCGAGAGGCAGCCTTAAATTTTCTTGTGAAAAAACTATAAGAAAAGATATTAATAAAGTTATGAATTGCTTTTGTGTAGTTTTATATAAATTACCGCACATCTGATTCGTGATTGGTCGATCACATGAAATTGAATAACATGTTATGATTGGACATTTGCTCAACATGTGACAATCGACCAATTAAATTACATTACATTCATAAACTAATACTTTATCGCTTCACACTTTAACAAAAGAATAAAGAAAAGGGGTCTACCATGTATTAACGTTTTTTACGTTTTAAAACCTCGTCAACGTAGTTTAGAAATCGCTTTATCTACTTCCAAAAAAAAAGTTTGTACTGTTAATTTTTTTTTCAATAACAGCTGTATTTAACGCTTTAGCAATTTACATATTGTTCTATAGAACAGTATACGTAGAAATTTCACCTTCTAAGTAAGGTACCTCTAGGTGTGGGATTATTTGGATTATTTTGCATAGTAACTGTTGGCACTTCTTCGAAGACAGAGACGGGTTTAATTTTATTTTTTACTTGTGAAATGTTAAATACAATTGTAAGATCAGAAGAAAGTTATCCTATATAGATAGCACATGTCACGGGAGGTTGATCGACAAAATTAAAAAAATGTTTTTCTGCTAAGATTTTGTCTATGAAACTATTCTCGGCGCTCTAAAAAAAAAATTCCGCCATAATTTTTGTATGTTTTACTTAAATCCTCTTCCTAAATCTTCCCAATCTAACCTTACCGTTAAGATCTATTTAACATGGGCCGATATTAATCAATTAGTCGTTTGTCACATTGCGTGAGTGTATTTAGGATGTTCTCTGGCAGGTATAATTATTGGCCGATCAGATCAAATATTCTTTTTAATAAACCCAACCCTATAGGAAAGTATTCGCCTTACCTTAAATTTATCTAAAATTTTTGATTCTATTTTTAACTCTGATAATTTAAGATAGAATTCTTTCTTTATTGTATCCTAACCTAACCCTAACAAAAAAATAAAAAAAAATATTTAAAATTTATAACTTACATAAATTTACCAATACTTTTAAATGGAGTTTCAGGTGCTAACCCTAAAAAATGTGCCTCAAAAAATTTTATTTTTCGATAGCTTGTTAATTTTTTTTATACTATACATATTTCTGATTTTATTTTAATCTGATTTGATTTCATTTTAATCTATCACAATTATTTTTGATATCAATTTCTGAGATTATATTCAACAAGTTTTGTTTTTGCTAAATTTTAATAGTAGTTAAATAGCTTATATTTATCACTTTTACTATTCTTTATCAGATTTTTGGTGATTAATAAAAGCCTTTTTTTTATCCTTTCTAGGATTAATTCTGTTTGCATAACAATATCCAACTTTGCCTTCAAATATTCATCACAAGGTAATTTATGAAGTTTATTGTTTATGATTTTATCAACCTTCAAAAATCTAATCCTATCTAATGATAGACGATACCATAAATAATGTTACTGATTTAACGCTTCGTAATAAACATACATCAATTTCCACGATGCTGAATAGCGCTGCTGGAGAATATCTAAATTCTCGGACATTTCGGGGGTTAGAACAAAAAATCGGGAGACCGCAGTAGAGACTGCTGAGGAGGTATTGCTAGAGGATATACAGACGAACAATGCTTATGTCCGGATACCTAATTGGATATCCGAATAGATATTTTTAATTTATTCTGTTGTCTGATTCTAATTTCGTTTATGTCCGGTCTATATTGTACACTATTAGTTTTATAATTTTATTTAATAAAACTAATATATATAATCGTACAAATTGATGGTAATGCAATAAATTGAAAAGGAAGTCTCAGATGACCTATTTTGACACTGGAAATAGAATTAGCAGGAACATTTTCAAGTAATGGATATTATTCGTGTATTAAGNGTGCCTCAAAAAATTTTATTTTTCGATAGCTTGTTAATTTTTTATACTATACATATTTCACTTTAACTGCTAATCTGATTTTATTTTAATCTGATTTGATTTCATTTTAAACTACATATCAATTATTTTTGATATCAATTTCTGAGATTATATTCAACAAGTTTTGTTTTTGCTAAATTTTAATAGTAGTTAAATAGCTTATATTTATCACTTTTACTATACTTTATCAGATTTTTGGTGATTAATAAAAGCCTTTTTTTATCCTTTCCAGGATTAATTATGTCTGCATAACAATATTCAACTTTATATGTTTTACCAATATTTCCAAAATTAGTAGACTTTGATAATGGCTATATGTCTTATATTTATTCTTGAATATGCTTGTACTATTTGATTGCAGAATCTACAATTTAATTGTTTATTTTGAATAGTTGTTATTATTAGTAGGATTCAAATACCACTCAAACATTTCACTATCGATTCTATTTTTGTAATAATAGCCAAACTCTCTTTCATCCTTGTTAGGATCAATCATATTTCATCAGGATCACCCATATTAACAGATTTTCAACAATAATTGGATGCTTTATTTTCATCACCTTTTACTCCACTTCCATTTTCATAATAATGCCTGAAATGTATGATTCATTTTATTAGCATGATCTAACACATCAGGTAAGCTTTTGCTTCAATTCATTAGAGTCCATTTTATTAACATCTTTTACTTCCATCTTGTTTAGTTTTGACTTTATCACTATTTCTTCTAGACATTAAATTTGCTTTATTTTAACTTGTTACAGATATATTTATTATAAAAGTTAATAAGGCCATGCAAAGTTAATTAATTAGTTCTTGTAACCCGGCCGGGTCAAATTTTGAAACTTTTTATAAAAACTTTTTTGTTTGATTTACCGGGTAAGTTTTAAAAAAAATTCTATGTTATTATATATTATATATAAATTAAAAAAAAAAAAAAAACCGGCCGTCCAGTTCTACTTAAAAAGTTTCATGTCATGTTACGAGAACAAATTAATTAAATTTGTGTGGCCTATAGTGAATGTGTCAGTCATCTTTAGAACAAGTATTACAACATATTAAACATATTATGCCAAAACAAACAACTTTACCGAATCGGCCGTTTTATCAGGTGTTACAAAATTTATGAAAAAACAAGATGAATTTACACATAAAGGTCCGGAAATGAAAATAATTACACAAGGATCCAAGTGAATCAAGGGTCCAAATTTATCGTAAATAATTAGATTTAGTTTTTTTTTAACATTTGAAATTATATAAATGTAATTTTCTTTTGCAATTATTTTTCTTAGCGTCGTGCATGTAAAAATTGTAACTACTTTAGCCAATTTTTAATAGTAAGTAATTTAACCTTCTCTACGAATAAAAATGAGTTTTTGCGGTTCTAAATATCTTCGATTAACGCGTAGTAACTTTCACAAAATGTGAAACATGTTTTATAACTAGTCTTGGCATAGGATAGACTTATTAGTTTAGAACCAAGTAAACATTATGATTTTGTAAATATCGTGCTTAACCTAGTTGAACTTGGTTAAAAGAAAGGCTCATTAAGCGAAAAAGGGTATAGAATATAAATGTATAAAGTAGTACATATATACCGTGATGGCGTTAAAGAACCAATATCATCATAACGCTTGGCCTTTAATTGTAAAATTTTTCAAAATTTGGGTCTTTATATGTAATTATTTTATTTGTAATTATTTCTCATTTTCCGGATCCTTATATGTAAATTCCTCAAAAAACAACCCGAATGGGTTCGTGAACTTTCGAACTGAACCCGAACCGAGTCCGAACTTTATCTAAAAGTTCAGTATCGAACCCGAACTCGAACCTACTTTCTAGATTAGTTCGAGTTCGTAAGAACTCTAATATATATATATATTAGTAACCAGAATCAAACCAACGTTTGCCAACAAATACAAGTTGAGAATTTGTTATTAATTGAAAACCAAATGCTAAAAGATTATTTATAAATAATATCAAAGTTTTAAAAACTTTTTTTCTGATATGAATAAGCTCATTTATAAGGTTAAATTATAAGATTAAATGCTAAGTTCAAAATTTTTTTTACAATACTTGAAGAACTAAAAAATTGGATGAAGAAAAATATATAGTATTCAATATACTGCCTTAATTTCACATATCTTTCTAATTAGTAAATAATGAAACGAACTTTGGATTTATAGTGTTAATTTAATAAATTGCAGAATTTCGGAAATTGACTATTAAACTAGCCCTGAGTAATTTGTTTACTATGTACATTCTGATCGAGTACAAGAAGGTTATTTGTTATTTCTTATTTATAAACAAAATTGTCACCTTCGATCTTTTTTAGTTCAGGTAAAACAGCCTCTAAAAGCTGTTTTCGTAATTGACTCAATGGTGAATTTTGCCCCACACCTTCACGACTCGATTCGATATTTGATGCAAAATATTCTATTCCCTAAATTCAAGTAAAGATCTCACATAAGCAGGCTCAATGATCTTTTAGTGTAGAGTTGATAAAACGAGGGGTTGCGAAGCCAGTTCCTGTTTATAATATAACGAGCATTTACCTTGTTAAGTCACGATTTTAAATCTGACGTTGCAAAAAAAAATTCTGTTCACGACCAATAGGTTGTTAACGTGGGTTGATTATGCTCATTCATAAAATTGACGGGATCACACGCTGACATCATATTTTACCCACTGCTACTATTTGAGCGCCACTATTTGAGCGCCGCCAAAAAAAAACTTGTAATCGGGCTTTCAATTACGTATATTTTGTGCCGGACAAAATCTTGACAAAATCTTAACAAAATTAAATAGGTGACAGTGGCGGTACTCATTTATAAATAAATTACATCATTCCAATGAATTCTGATATCAAAATGCTATATATTATTAGTCATAGCATACCTCATATGACAATTGAGGTAACTTGGGTGAACGACTAAACCTCACTCATCTGACGACTAACATCCGAGTTGCCTCAGTTATCACCTGAGGCAAAAAAACCGATCTGAGGCACAATATTTACATGACTTAGTCTGATGAAGAAGAAACGAATGTTTTAAATCATCTTTGTACATTAAGAATAAAAATGGTAAGGTGACAATTTTACTTATAAGAATCTAATATTAGTCCGTAGTGGCCTTAACCTTTTTTTAATTAAATTTCGTGGGCTTTAACGTTCTCCCTAACAAAATCACAATATAACCTAGAAAACGAGCAATCTGAACCTATCACGAAGCATTAATAAATATCGGAAAGAAATATTTATCTATATAGGTGCACCAACCCCAGCCTAATTCTACTAAAATTAATTCAAATTATATATATAGTATGTCTAATCCTACTGCATAACCAATTTAAAATTTCTATAAATGTAATTATACAGTATTTCGATATATAAATAATTTAATTTGAACAATATATATGAATTAATTAAAAAGTACGTACTGTACAGTACGTACTGTACGTAATTTTTAACATTGGCAATTTTAAAAGTTTACCAAATAGTTCGGTATATCTGCTCGGTAGCTCGGCTCAAAACTGTTTGTATCACTACATAGATCGTGCAATAAACGAGAAGCGCAGAAAATATATGCGCACAAGCCTATGAAATAAAATAAATGTCGTTACAAATATAGACTTATTTAGTGACAACAAAGATGAAAATAAATGTCATATTGGCGCAAAGAAAAATCATTTGGAATCTAAAAATTTCACACATTGACAATTTTGTGTCGTCCTCTTATACTAGTTTGGAATAGTTTAACGTGATATATGTATAAAAAAAAAAAATTATAAGGAGTGTCATCATGTAAGAAGCTGTAGGTTTTCATTGAAACGAAAGCACTCCCAAATGTTGGTATATACGTACGTTACGTACAGTACGTATAAGAAATCAAATTAAATTTTAAATTATAAGAACAAAGATTTAATGCTTACTATAAAAGAATTTTGCATCACTCTTTGTTTTTAAAACTTACTATTTTCTTCTATTACGCACGTGAAATATAAGTGCACATTAATGAAAAATGATTGATATTGTTTTATAATCTTTTTAATTTCTGTTTAAATTTGGGTTACTGTATTATTTTTATCCCAAGATTTTTTTTGGAACATAAGATCTATGTTTATTATTATATACCATTGTTCGTTTGTTGCAATTGATTCAAATTTGGTAGTATTTCATGTATGGGTTGTATGGTTCCACATTTCTGTCAGCTGGATTGGGCTGACCTAAAAGACTGGGCGTGATATACGTTGCCTGATTAAGTTTTTAGGTTGTCATTTATATTCATAATATGTAAGGGTGCGTATACTTGTATCACAGACTTACCGTTTGAGATGAACACATTAAGTATATAAATTGTACATAAGTTATCGAAATTCACTACATACGTATTTCTCAAACTTAAAGCATAAATATTTATACATATATTTGCGTACATACAATAAACCGAAGATACGTAGTCATTAACGGTACGTGCGTATCTTTACTAACTGGTTCCCCTCAATTAGTCGAAAGTTCTGTTGGTCTTTTTTTTTCCGTATTCTGCCGAAAATAGTTCTCAAATTTTTTTTTTAATATTTTTTCTACGCCCAAAAATTATCTCTTTGTAGAGTTCTCACGAGTGTTTATTCAAATATGACCGCTGACCACACAACACCTTATGCAATTTACGGCTTCTTTCGTTCATTTAGAGGCTCACTACCTGACGAGCAAGACTTTGAAGACTTTGTTGCCACCCTGACAATCACTCCTTTACACGCTGTCATTGAGAATGTTGTTCCATTTTTTCGTCGTTCGACCGATCCTGACTTGCTTACAAAGTTTCAGGTGATGATACGTCAATGTGAACAAAATTCGGCCTTCGAAAGTACTTTTATGAGAGTTTGTGATGCTTTGGATATGCTTCAAAGGGTGGAAAAAGCTCTAAGATTTGATAAACGTTTGATGGATGAATATTTACGTGCTATGCAATTTGATAATGCTTCCGCTAGCCATCAACAAGTTTGGAATGGATTACAAAGATTTTTGAACGAAGATTGTGATCCTAATACGAAACGAAGAATGGAAAGAGTTTTTGCAGAGCAAAAAGCTAGTGATGAACTTGGTATGTGCTTCCTTGCATATGATTTCCCCATTTCAATAATAATTGGATTGGTTGAAATTAGTTGATTATTTCATTTACTTGATTTAGTTGATCGCATGCATAATCTTTCAAATTCTTTATCTGATATTTATTTAATTTGTTTTATGTTATTAGGTCTAAATGATGATGTTCTTGCAGTTGCTCATTCCCTGATCGGTGATGATGCTTTATATATTGAAATTCTTGAAACTCTTCAATTAAATAATCGACAAAATCTACCATGGGATACTGTTGTTGATAAAATTCAAAGAATCTCCTCCGAAAAAAAACCTCAAGTTTGGCCAATGCTTAGCAGATTTTTGAATGATGTTCATAGTGGTCGTGGTATGTAATATATGTAATATATATAATTACTACATATAATTATTGTTATATGTTTTATTTAATAAATCTGACTTAATTACGTTATTAACTTTTCTATATATTTTTGTTTAGATGTATCATCATTATATTGGGAAGAATATCTAGATGATGACATCGTTAACGATGAAGAATACGAACCAGAAAATGATTTTTCCGTGATCGAGCAAAAGTTTAGTGAGATTAATCTTGATGCTGATAATGTTACAGTCGCTGATTCCTCAGTGTCACAAGAGCAGTCGAGAGAAGTTATTGGCGCAGTGTAATATTTATATAATAACAAATCCATGTTGATTATGCAATGACAAGTATGAAAAAATATTATTTTCTGACTCTGTTATAATACTAATATAATACTAATTGCTCCATTTATATAATCTTAGTCCCGGTCTATTCGCCAACCCACGAATATTGGTCCACCCACTTTGCCCTTGACTTTGACTTCTTTATTTTCTTTTGCCTGTTTAATAAAACATTAAATCCCTCGCAAAAAAATGTTAAAATTATCTTTATAATACAAAAAAAAAAAAAAATAGTTTATTTTTTTTTATTTTATTTTTTTTTTCTGGTTCGAGTTTATCATTCCCGCCTTTTTTTTTTTTTTTTTTTTTTTTTTTTCTAGAATAAATTAGTATATATGTATATATATTGTATCATATATATGTAAAAAAAAATATACATACAAAAAAAAATATATATAATTTTCATTAGGGTAGAGTGGTATAATATAAAGTCTGTGATTAACAATCACTTCATAAAAACAAATCTTTTTCCTGCTGTGATTTTATTTATTTTTTTTAATGTTGTAAAATGTTACAAATTTTTTTAGTATGAATTTGAAATTTTTTCAAAATTTAATAATGGGAGTAGGGATTGTTAGCGTTAAGGTTAGGATATACATTTACATTTTATATTCGTACTAGATCCTGGTTCGATCTGGCTTGGCTCTAAAAACTTCAAGTTTGTAAACTGATTTGTCAAAAAAAAAAAAGTTATCTATTTATTTGGTCTTTGCTTATTTATTTCTTTATTGTTACAGTACTAATATTTTATGATTTTACAGTAGTATAAAAATCAATCTAAAGGTTTTAATTTAGAGAAGAGACAGAAATCAGATGATTTAGTTTATTATAAGAGCCTTTTTCCGTCCCCATCTAATTGAGCAATATATAGTAGATCTGATCAGGATTCTAACTTCTTTACTAGGATTCCGAATAACATATACCGGTATTGGAATTTTGGGTAAAAACATTACTTTTTTACAAAAATATTATACAGTTAAACCTCCCTAAGTGCGCTCTCCATAAGTGCACACCCTCTCTAAATGTATGCTGCTCTAGTTTGGTCCCAAGCTTGGAACTTAATGTTAAGTGTACATCCTCTACTCTCTGCACGTGCATAAAATTTTGCAGCCCGGGACTTATGCGTGCATCCTCCACAAGTGCATATACATGAATAATCGGAAAGTCTCGGAAATTTAGACAATAAAATACGAGCATGATTATCGGAAAAATCCGAATACTGATTTAATAAATGCACGCCCTCCGGTCCCAAGCGCGTGCACTTAGAGAGGTTTGATTTATTTAGAAAACAGTCATTGGTCAATCTAAAAATGAATAAAAACCTTTAATATTATATTTAATATAAATAAATAGAATCGATAAGTTTTAAGTTGTATATTATATACTGTACCATATATTATAAAAGCAAAAAGAAAACATAAGCTTTAACAAAGATATTTTATAGATTTGTATAAACAAATATGGGTCAGTGCAAAAAAATTTGTATTTTAAATAGTTAAAATTAAAATCTTTTTTTTGAGTAAATTTATTATCTACTTTATACTATTTCAAAATTTTATTAGGGTAACCCCCTGTCATGTTACTAAAAAAAAATACTCTAATTCTAACTCAAAACTCTTAACACTAATTTTAACTTAACTCCAACTCTAATTCTAATATAAATAGAATTTTATTTTTTACTTAAAAAGAAAAATAAATAATTTATTTAGATATTATTTATTAATTTAATATAGTTATTCTTCTATATAATCACCTCCCATATATTCACAACCTCTATATAATCACACAATTTTATATAGTTGTTTTTTTTATATTAAAAATATCTTTATTTAATTATATTAATAGTATAGTTACTATAGGACCCTGGATATTTCTCATATAGGTTATAACTGGATTTTGGCCAATTTTGATCTAATTTGTTAAAAATAACAAAACTATATTTATTTAAATAACTTCTGATTCAGTAATTAGAATTGAATGAACTTTTTTTTGTTAGATATGCCTTACTAAGAGCTTTATTTTAAAAAAAAGTTCATTCAAATTGGACTACTAAATGCCAAAATAATTGCCAAAAACTGTTTTTTTGCTTCTCAAATTTCAGGGTTTTGCTAAAATATATAATATATGACCTCTGTACTAAATGTCTGAAGTTCTACTACTATTACATTTTACAAAAAAAGTTTTTAACTAATTTATTAAGAAAAATGCTTTTTTAAAATCATATTTTTTTTATTTGTCATAATGTTTCTACAAGAACTTCAAGCTATATATAAATAGGTTACTATTTGGGATGAGTTAGTAGAAATACATTATACAGTCAGACCTCTATAAACGCAACCTCCATAAATGCAATACCTCACTAAATACATATTTTTTTATTTTTCATAAGATGTTATTAGTGCTAAATGCACATTCTATATTCTGTAAATGCTATATTATACTAACCTCCCTAAATGCAAGTAGCCAATCAAATTTTAGTATTCAAGATAAATTATACGGTTTTTAGTAGAAGTTATACAAACTTGATGATCTAATTTTTAAAGCTACAATTTAATTGGCTCTCTTTAAATGCAAATTTTCCTAAATACATATTGTAGACTTGTCCCTACAAGTTGTATTTATGGAAGTTTGACTGTATATTTTTAATGAAATTTTTTTGAACCTTTAAACAAAAATAACTTGCCAAAAACTTTACCAAATTTAGTAAAATTTTTTTTAAATAAATTTTACAAGTTTTTAAAATTGATTTAAAAAATTTTTATTAAATTTAATAAAGTTATTGTTGAGTTATTCTTGTTTAAAGTTTTAAAAAAATTTACTTAAAAAAATATGATGTGTTTTTACTAACTCATCCCATTTGGTTTGCTTATTTTTATATAGTAAAATTGCTTGATGAAGTTGATTTTTTATGCTGATTTTTGAAAAGTAAATGATTTTTAACAACATGAATGTTTATTTTGAATTTTCTTGATCGTGTTATATTGAAATCTAATTCATAATGGCATAGCAAAAATTCTTTTATATTAGGGTTAAGGTTAGAGTTAGAAATTAGTGAAAAGTAGTTTATATAGTAAAATTGCTTAACAAAGTTGATTTCTTATGCCGATTTTTTGAGAGATAAGTGATTTTTGACAAAACGGACATTTGTTTTAAATTTTCTTAATTGTGTTATATTTTGCCAAATCTTAAAATCTGATTTGTAGTGGCATAGCAAAAATTCTTTAAAGTTCGTTTATGTTAGGATTAGAATTATTAGGGTAGGACCCCAGACATCTCTTATATAGGTCATAACTGATCTGCATAAATTTAGACGTTTTTGCTACCCCTAAAATAGGACCCCTGAATAAACTATAAAAAACGTTCATTGTGATAATTAATGTGATATCTACTAAGTTTACTAGTATTAAAATGGCAAAATTGTATTGTTATACTTATGTTTTTTAGAAAATTGTATTATTAAGTGTACAACCAAAGGTGATATAAAAAAAATAATGTGATATAAATATATTCAGGTATCCTTCTAAAATAAGTAAATTTGTTAAAAGTTGGATTATTAGGGCAGTGTCATTAATCACCTGATTATTTTTTATCAGAGGCCTACCCCCCCTCCCTTTTTCTTAATATATAAATAGTCAGGTTCTTATATATAATTTCAACTTTTTTTACCCCCCTCCCCCCCTAAAAAATCACCTGATTTTTGTTACTCCCCTTACATATAAATTTTATAGTAATTTGCTAAAAACTAAATTATAACATCTAGCATCAGGTAAATAAATATAGTAAAAACTGTAATTACAGTTAGTGTTCCTATAAACCTGAACTGAACTTAGGTCAAGTTCAGGTTCAGGTTCAGGTTCAGTATTGAACCTGAACCTGAACATTTTTTAAAACATGTTCAGGTTCAGGTTCAGTATTGAACTTTTAGAGCTGGTTCAGGTTCAGTTCAGGTTCAGTTTATAAGTTCATGAACATGTTCAGGTTCAGTCTGGTGTTCATATGAACTAGTAATTCTAGGTTTGGGCTCGGGTTTGGTCTGGTCCAAACCAGACTCAAATTCTAAATTTTATTATTAAAACTTTATACTAAACTTAAACTTAATCATAAGTTTGGTCGGGCTAGTTCAAATTTTGCAAACTAGTTTGAATTTGAATAAAAATATATGTATTTTTTGATACTGAACAAGTTTACTTAGAGTGAGGAGTATTAATCAGTTAGTAAAATTTAGAGAACCATAGAAATTTGTATAATTTTGTTAATAAAATTTACAAATTTCTATGATTC
>QKWP01000665.1:144074-163962 GCA_003550325.1 Gigaspora rosea
AAAAAAAAATTTAAAAAAAAAATAAAAAATAAATAAAAAAATTGATCTATAAAAAAATTAAAAAAAAATAAAATTAAAAAAAATGATAAAATTAATAAAAAAAACTATTAAAAAAAAATTAAAAAAAAAACAATAAAGAAAAGGTAAAATATAAATTAAACTCATCTAAAAATGTATATTAAAAAAACATACAGTACATTATAAAAAAAAAATTAAAAAAATAAAAAAAAATTATTGATTAAAAAAAAAAATTAAAAAAATAAGTGTATGTACATGGAAATAAAAGTAAATTCTGGTTATTCATTCCTTATTATAGGAATAACCAGAAAATTTACTTTTATTCCTACTATCATTTTTCAAAAATATAAAAAAAACAGTTAAAAATATAAAAAAAAAGTACAGTAAATATATTATAAAAAAAATAAAATAAAAATTTAACTAATTTTAACCCTGGTTAAAATTAAAAATTTAACTACTCTTTATTTTTATAGATTTTTTATATAAATAATTTTTTTAAGGTTAGGGTTAGAATACAGGTTATATTAAGTTAGGGGCATGCCATTTATTACATAATTTTTACTATAGATACATAGTTAGAGATAGTGATTACGTCTATATATTATATTAATCAATCAGAATTAAATAAAATGATTACACCATACATGGGTAGAGGTGGCTACTAAGTAGAAAATATTACATAATAAATGGCACATACCTTAGAAAGTAGATTATTTATATGCAAAATTAGGCACTAAAAACTTTACTTAATAGCCCAAAGCTAGTTTTTGTAATAAAATTTTGCGATATTGATAATTTTTTAAATTTTTTTCTAAATTTTCTTAAAAATTTTTTTATTTTGTTATACAAGATCCTGCAACCTGATTGGTAAATCATAGGGTAGTTAAATCACCAGGGGCAAGTTAGCAATATTCATAAAATAAACCAATAAAAAAAATATTAAAAAAAAGAATATAACTAATAATAACCATAGATGATTATCACCTGTGATCTACAATGCATAAAAAAATAAACAAAACAAACAATTTTTATTAAATAAAAATTAAATCTCTTTAATATTAGAGTAAAAGTAAAGGTTAGAGATTAGCATAGAGCTTTGTATATAGTGAAATTTAGCAAGGAATTTTTTTTTGTATAAAAAAAAGTAGTTTCATAAACAAAATGTTAAGTTAGAAGCAATTTTAGCAATTTTTAAATTTTTTTTTGCTTTTGTTACACAAAATTGATCTACATATTACACCTGATCCTGAATTTTAATTGGAAATTGACTACAGGTGATAATCACCTGTGGTGTAAATTAGAAATTTCCTAAAAAAAATTAAAAAAACAGAATAAAAAAATAATAATAATAAAAAAAGTAAATAAAAAAATGTGTTTTTTTACTTTATTTATTTATTTTCATTTTGGTTTGTTTATTAATTTTCTTATGTACTTACCAGCAGTAGAGTTGGGGCATGGTACCCCAGATCATACTTTAGGTGCATGCCCCCTGGGCATGCCTAGGGGCATGCCTTTGAGCCAAAAAGCATGCTCCTATCATATGATTATAAATCTGAATCATGTGAATTGGTATGCATTGATTGGCCAATTTTTGTGAATCATTTGGTGATACAAAATCTGGTTGGCTAATAGAAATAAATTCAACCCAAATTTTATTAATTCTGATAACTATTATTATTGTATATTTGGTTGAAAAAAACATGAATTTATTTATCAATCAATATATATTTAATAACAAAATAAATAATAAATAACATAAATGAATTAAAAAATTGTTAACTATCAATAAAGTAATATATGTGTATGGAGTATAAAAGGCATAAAACATAGAATATAATTATATAAATCCTATATATACTCTATATCTAATATATTGTAGCTTTTAAAACTTTGTTAAATAATCTATAATTATATAGAATGTTTAATCTATAAGACAAAAAGTGTATTTCATCGCTAACTTTTAAATTATTTCTCTATTTTTCTAAATTATTTTTACTATAAGTAGAATAAAAGTAATTTCAGAATTTATTCATTTAAAATCAAATAATATATAGTACAATATGTGATAATAATTTAATAATTGACCAATCAGAATTAAAGCTTGCTATGCTATATAACATATGATTTATATATAGAGGTGCATGCCTAGGGCACAATAAAAGAGGGCATGCCCAAAATTTTTACCGTGCCCCCAACTCTAACTAGCAGTTGGCACCTATTATTAATGTTTTTATTTTTCCAATATTAAATAATTTTCCTAAAAAAAGGATAAATCAACAAAATATTAAATATAACAATACGAAATTTTAAATGTTTCGCCAAAATTCAAAATATGACCATTATTTAAATTAGGGTAAATTTATTTATCGTTCTCGTGATGCATCACCCTCATATGATCAACCAATAAAAATTTAAGAGCAGATATAACATAGCACAAAAAAAAAGTTCAAAACAAACGTTCATTTTGACAAAAATCGTCTATAACCTAAAATTTCATATATGAAACCACTTTTTGTGCTCTAACAAAAAAATTCCTTGCAAAATTTTACTATATACTACTCTCTTCGCCTATACCCTAACTTTATTTAACCCTAATTCTAACTATATGAAATCATTCAGTTTATTTTAGTTGTTTTGATTAACATTATAGGGGCAAAAATGTCGCATATGCCATGTACAAATTATTTTTTTAAATTAATACTATTTCAGCAAAATTTTTTTTTAAATTTCCTTGCTAGTATACCCAAGGGCACTATTGGCACTCTTTTATTAACTCATTATTACAAAGGGCTTACATATATAGCAGGTTTTTCCTAATCTATACTTCCTCCAATCGACCATTTTTCCCGACTGACTCCAGTAAGCCAACCATGTCTAGTGCCCCATACCACATGGATCATAGGCAGCTTTGAAAGAACTACATATTCTGCTAGTACGCTATCTAGGTTGACTGTTTTTCATCTATCTCAAGAGCCACTTTTCATTTTTGGTCGGTGTAGTGTTAGGTTCCTGGTTTCCTACTTTCCTAATTCGGTCAGTATTCTTGTCTTTATTCACGTTTTGTCTTATTTCTTTTTATAGTGGATGGTCCTTATGTTTACGATGTTTCTTGTCAGATCTTTTCTTTTCTGAATGTCACATAACCCTGTGGCTATGTCACGCAACTTATTGTTGTTTTAGTACCATGTCCAGAAATAGTAGAGATGTTCAATATCTCATTATAGATCTTTTGCTATTCGTGATCCCAACATGGTTTTTGTTATTCACTAGACTCGAACCGGTGACCTTGCAAATATGCCCCGGAGTGCTAACCACTGCGCTATCCGACTCAGGTGATTCAGCAAATTTTAAATTTGGTCCTTGGTTTAAATTTTACCTAATTTGCTAAAAAAAATATGACCTATATGAGAGATGTCCAGGGTCCTGGTAAGCTAAATTTTTCACTTTTTGGTAAAATTTTGAAAAGCCCAAAAAGAAATATCAAGAGTATCAAAATTGTAAAGAACGTAAGAATTATGATTTAGAGAATAATATATCTGATTAAAAGTCTATTTCTGCTTAAGCTTCTGTAGCTTCTAACAAAAAACTTCAGGATTGTTGTGCTACTACATTTTTTATAGTAACGAAGTCTTCTATATGGAGAGCCAAACCCAAAAGAAAAGAACTATTTCAGTTTTTTTACATCCGATTTGAAATGCTTTATCCAAAATGCTTCTAGATAAAGCTTTTGTTATGTATAAACATATTAACTCCAAAGTTTTTATAGGTTGGGTTTTGTGAAAAATTTGGTATAAGAGATCATTGAGAAGAGTTAAATGATTTTGTTTTATTTTATTTTATTTTATTATTTTTATTTTTATTATTATTATTTTTATTTTTTCAGTTTATTTAAAATATTTTTTTCATTTATTTATTAGCAAAAAGGAAATGGCGATCTGCTACTATAGCAACCATTATATAATTGACCAATCATTTTTGAGATTAGCAATCATATATAAAGAATGATCATTGTTTGATAATTATTGTTTTTTTTTTAGGTTGAAGTTCGTTTCAAAGTCCGTTTTGAAGTCATGTCTACTTTTTTTTCTGTGAGTTTTTTTTTTCTGCTTTGCTATTTCTTGTACCTTTTTTTTTTAGATTGAAGTTACTAGTATTTTGTAATTTCACTAGTGCTTTGCCATTTTTTGCCATTTTGCTAATAATGTAATGGCCATAAGAAAATAAATTACAAGATCAAAAGTTGTATTAACAATTTTTTTTTTTTAACAATTTTTTTTTTAACAAATTTTTTTTTTTTTAAAACAATTTTTTTTTTTTTTATAATTTTTTTTTTTTAACAATTTTTTTTTGTTTTTCTGACATTCAAAAATAATTTGAATTATAGGATTGATTTGGACTTTGCTTTTTCTTTATTAGAAATTGTTCTAATATGTTAAGGGTGGTGACAGATATTACGTAATATTTTAGGAAGAGAGGGCCTCTGAAATCTTATGTTAAATTTAGAAGTTCATAATAGCCAATCAAATTTCTCTTATGTAGGGAAGAGGGGGTACAGTAAAATTATATTACGTAATATATGTCACCACCCTAAGGATTAAATCTGAATTTTAGTTTTATGATCTTTTCTTAGACAATTTTTAGCTTTCTTTTTTTTTAGTTTTTTTTTATTAGTTTTTTTTTAATTTTTTTGTCTGTTTTTTTTTTCTTTTTTTTTTCTCTTTTATTATTTTCTATCTTTTCATTTATTTTTTTTTATTTTTTATTTTTTTTCTTATTTTCTATTTTTTTTTGTTATTTGTTTTTATTATTTTTATTTTTTTTATTCTTTACTTTTTTTTTAATTTTTTTCTTTTTGTTTGTTTTTTTCTTTTGTTATTTTTTTAATTTTTTTCTTGTTTTATATTTTTTTTTGTTATTTCTTATTTTTTTTGTTTTTTTATTTGTTTAGTTTGTTTGTTTTATTTTTCTTATATTTTTCTTTTTTTAATTTTTTTTCTATTTTTAGATTTCTTTTGTTTGTAAATTTTTTTTTGTTTTTTATTTTTATTTTTTGTTTTTCATTTGCTTTTTTTCTTTTTTTAATTTTTTATTTTTATAGTCGACTCTGGCTATACTGAACCCAAGAGTCTGGAGGTTTTAGTTCGGTATAGAATGAGTTCATTATACAGATCACGCTCTTTATACTGAACTGTTCAGTATATAAAGCTGACCAATAGAATTGTTTTCATGTGATTTAAAATTATAATCAAAATTATCATTAAATCCATTTTATTCTATACTGTATTACCATGCAAATACATAAAGCAATATACGAATACAGTTTAAAAATTTTCTATTTATACTTTAAAAAAAAAAATTTACTTCATTTAACATTTAAAAAAGAGTTGGGGTAAGTTTGTTTAAAGTTTTGTACAAGATTTAACCTAACTCTTTTGTGCAGCTTTCGTAAAACCTTAACTCTTCTTCAACCTCTCCGAATTCAGGACCCTGTTCGTATAGAAATTTTAATGTTTGGTTTACATATTTTTCTGCATTCACATAGCTAGCTTTTACTTCTTCAATAGCGTCCTCTCTCTGTTCTTCCTCTTCCTCCTCATTATTTTGACTTTTAACAATTTCCAAGATCTCTTCTTCAGTAAAACCTTTGTTAACTTCTTCATTCTTGGCATGAATATAATCATATGCGGTAAGATAATCATTTGTTGCATTTGTTGATAAGTTGTCAATTAATTCTGAAAGTTTTAATTCATTATCTACATTACTAAAAATAAAAACTTTCTTTTTAATTTTTTTTAAAATAATAATGGGCCAATGCTTATTATTATCAGCTTTTCAAAAATTTATTTAAGTTTAGGCGTATTTTGCATTTTAAGCTAAAATCAGCATTTTAAGATTATTGTACATAAATTTAATTATTAATGCGCATAAATCTTTAAAATGTACGTTTTAGCATTCTAAATTTACTAAATACACTTACATATCTTCAGAAGCCTCAATAAATTCTTCAAGACCTTCTTGTGGAAGAATACCTGTTTTTTTCCAACAATTTTTAATCGTATCTAATGATACCATAGACCACGCCTCAGCAATGTTAAATACAGTATGATAAATATTGTAATCAGCTATTTCTTTTACAACTCTATTTTGCATATCGTTGTAAGCACTAATCCTGTTTTGAACAAAAAGAGATTTGTAGTGGCACTTGAACGAATGAATAATTCCAGCATCGCAAGGTTGGAGAATAGGAGTTGTATGTGCGAGAAGAAATTCTACTTGTACACAATCTAATTGTTGTTTCGTTTCATCAAGAATACTATGTACTGATGCTTGGTAAACTAAAAGTACAATTTTTCGACGCTTTTGACTCATTCGTGTGTTAAGTTTAAGAAGAAGGTCATTAAAAATAGTAATTTGCATCCAAGCTTTTTTGTTGGAATAATAATAAACAGGAAGATTATCGAAATTAATATTTCGCATAGCATGGGGTCTCCTTAAGGTATGAATTAATGCAAGTTTCATTTTTTCAGTTCCACTAGCATTAATAGCACAAAATTTTGTTACATACGCTTTTTCTTTTTTGTGTCCTACTAGTTTTGAACGAGCTAAAGCACGAGAAGGTTACATTTTCTAATAGAGCCCGGTCTCATCGGCATTCCAAATATCTTCAAGATTATAAAGTTAAAGTAAGTTTTGTAACCTAAGCCGTTCATTTGCTATTTCCTCTATAGGAGGTACACTTGCCGCTTCACCTTCTTTTTTAAATTGACAAAGTCTGTTACACTTTTTGAAACTGGTAAACCAACCATCAGATTGATGAAAATCTTCAATATGGAGGCAATTGACAAAAAATTTCACTTTTGTTTTGAGAATATGACCATCAATATCTTGCCTAGTATGAAGCGCATTATCTATCCAGAGACCAAGAGCCTCTTCAAGTTTTGGCCATTTTGATGAAATTGTTTTATTTCTCCTTGTTCTTTAACCACAATAGCTAACCATCTTTCTTTTTCTCTTAAAATATCGGTAATCGTTGACTTACCAACAGAATACTGGTTTGCAAGGTCTATATTTTTAATATTTGGATTTTTTTCTTTTGTTTTGCAAATTTCATGTTTTTGGGCAGCGGTAAGAATAATTCGTTTTTTTGTTGATATAAAGCCAAGTATATTAAACCATGTGCTAATCAATCGTTTATAAATTTATGATTTATTTATATGTATACATACTATATATGCATTAATAAGATTATTGTTTTTATTTTTATTGTTTAGTGGTCTTTTTCGATTTTTAACAACTGTTCCGTCTTGTTTAATGCATCGAGTATGATCTGGGTTTACATGAGGAGAGCTTCCTCCTGCATCAAGAATACAAAGCAAAATTTCTAATTATATTATAAAATTAAAAATCTGCTTTGTATTCTCGATACAGGAGGAAACTCTCCTCATATAAACTCAGGTCAAACTCGATGCACTTTCGACTCACTAAACAGGGCAGAACAGCTGTTAAAAATTAAAAAAGACCTCTGCTGCATGCATATACGTATGAATAACATAATCAGGTTGGAATCATTAACAGATTTATCAAATGAATAGATTTTTTTTGAAGCAAGATATAAATTAATACTTCTTTTGTTATTTATAACCGGGGCAAATTAGAACGAATACAAAAAGAAAAAGCAAACTATATTTACAAAATTCGTTCAAACGAGCTACTAAATAATATCAGTAGCGTTGGTCGAATTAGCTATAAAAATTGAATTGTGTGCAGAACACTCTATCCTAGTATGGTATAAAATCAAAGCTGCTGCACTGTGTGCAGCTTTAATGTGTGCTGCTGCAATGTGTTCAAAAAAGACTAGTATGACATCAAAATAATTAAAATAATGTTTAAATAAAATGTTAATAAACCGTTAGAACGATCAAAATAAGAATTTTCTTTGTCATTAAATAATGTCTATAAATTTTTATTTTAACTATAGCATCACATAATGATTTATCCATACTACATCATATGACTATTTAAAATTAAAAAATTCAAATAATTTAAAAATTTTATATATTGCCCATATGAATAGTTTGTTATATCGAAATATGTATTTATAGTATAGAGCTAGTAAAAAACGGTTCAGATGCGGTATATAAAAACTTAATATTTAAGTTCGGTATAACTAGCTTAAATTAATATTAAAAATCAGTTCTGCTAAATTTGGTTTGGTATACCTCGATTTCGGTATAACCAGATTCGGTATAGCCAGAGTCGGCTGTAATTGTTTTTTTTAGTTAAAAACGATAATGTTTTAGGGTATGTTTTTTTTTTTGTAATTTTGTTTTCAAACTCAACTATCTTTTTTTTATTTATAATTTGGCAAAAATGACAATCGAATATAAAACAATATAAAATAGAACTGAAGTTCTTAAAAAATAATTTTTTTTTGTTTTTCTTTATTTATTTATTTTTTTTGTTGCTAACATCTTTTTTTTCCAGATATATTTCATCATTAGTGATTAGTTGTTGTCATTAAGTCATCATAATTGATGTTATCATAATTGGCTAAATTTTATATTTTTTTTTTTTTTGTATTAAAGTTCCCGCTTTGGGTGAGAGTTTATTTAATCAAGCCTGTGGCTCAAGAGCACTTCTTTGGGCACACCCACAATCAGTGATGGTAAATGACCTGGTCATTTGCCGATTTTTTAAATGACCCCGAATGACCTCAAAATGACCGGTCATTTGAGGTCATTCAAATTTTGGGTCATTTGGAAATGACTCATGACCAAATGACCGCGGTCATTTGGAAATGACCGTGGTCATTTGAGTCATTGGTCATTTCACATATAGAATTGACATCCTATTGGTCATGAAACTCAATCGTGTAATTTTTAACTTGCTAATTTTAACCGGGGGAAATTCCTATCCGCATATCAACCAATAATACACAAAATCGGTTTATAGTATTAATAAGAATATTACATCATAATTACTTATATCAATATATACAAATTTTTATTAAAAATATATCATTGCGCAAAATTACATTCTATCTAAACCTACCCTAACAACTAACTTATCGTTCACTCTAATCCTAAACTAAACTCCAAGTCTACTAATCATCGCAATAATACAATTTATCTAAAACTAACACCGAAACATAATCGTTCTCCCTAATCGAAACTAAACTCCAAGGCTACTCATCAATCGCTAATTGTCAAGAGATGAATCCACGATCTAGGATACAATAACATGTAGCATGATACCGTTCAACAATAATACTAATAGAGAGACACCGTAAAACGATGGTAACAACGAAGTAATGAAATAACTAACTAACATGGCTACCCAGCAAACGATGCTTCGTAAACCATGCACAATTTCATCCACCAGCAAACGACGGCTCCTGAAAATAGGTGATACCAGATCACTAGCAAACAATAGCTCCACAAAAGGGCGAACTACATACGACATCACCGACGAACGACAATCCAAAGAAACAGTAATATCGAATACAACCCATCTGCAAACGAAGAAATGACAGCTGCAAAAAGAAAACTGGTTAATGAAAGAAGAAATTGTAATATAGCAAAAAAAAAAGTCTATACTTATCAAGATTCAAGATAAAGCACCAATTCCGACTTCACAAGCAAACGACAAAACAACAGTCCAAAAGTGCGACTGTAAAACACCCCTACGTTGTTACTTACCATACAATAACACCAATAACGTGGCAAAACAAAGCGAAACACAAAAAACATGACAAGTACACCTCAACTAAAACCTAATTATGATAATGCCAATGACACTAACAGCTAATTTCAACACCAATGGTGATACCAATGATAACACAACGTCAACACCAACGGCGGCACCAACAACGACAGCAACTACGAAATAGTACTATAAAAAAATAACTTAGTAGTAGAAAAAAAAAAAATTCTGATACTTATATGCAGATATTTATTAATTATAATGGAAATAATGTGCAGGGATATGATTTCGAATTTCGGCCTAAATTAAGCTTAATTCGGGCCAAAATTCGAATTAATGCCCCTGCGCGATCCACCAATCAAATTCAAATGACCCACTAGGTCATTTCACCTTTGAAATGACCCAATGACTGGTCATTTGTCATTTGGGTCATTTGGGTCATTTCAAGTCATTTACCATCACTGGCCCTATACAGTTTACACTTTTTAATCTAAATTTCTTTAATCTAAATTTTAATAAACTCTATATAACCTAAACACAAAGCTCTAAATATTTGTTAATAAACCATATATAACTTTTTGAAAACCAAATTTTTCAAATTTTGATATAGTAAAATTTGCACAAATCAGTATCAGAATAAAAAGAGTTGACTGTATCTGTTTTCAATTGATTTTTAGTATAAATAGGCATATAGAATTATTACAAAAAATATAATATAAAAAATTGGGTGGCAATCAATTAATCGACAATCACTTCACCAACATAACATTTCACCAACAATTATTCACCAACAAGTTCATTTTACCGACAGTTTATTTTATCAAAGCTCATTTTACCGACAAAGTAATTCTGGTCAGTCGTTAGGGTCAGATAGAATTTAAAAAGAATTAGGCCTAAAGTTAGTGTGCTTTTTGAAAAAAGCTTGTCAGTGAAATGAACTTTGATAAAACAAACTGTCGGTAAAATGAATATGTCAGTGAGTATTTGTCGGTAAAATGTTATGTCAGTGAAGTAATTGTCGGCAAAATAATACGAACCCAAAAATTAGCTATTTTGATTTAAATTAAACAAATTTATAAATATTTAGAGTTAGTAAAAGTTATAATTGAATTAGTTTAAAATATATAGTTTTTATATATTATGATTTTACAATAATTTTATATATCTACCTATACTAAAGAAAATCTTTTATTTTTATTTACGCCATGCTCTATAGCATACTATTTTTAGCATGCTATAGTAGTATACCTATAACTACCATACCATATTTCTTATTTATACCAAAAACTAAAAAAAGCAAAATATGAATACAAATTCTAATGATGTACTAATGACAAATTTTGCAATAGCACTAATAATAGTGACTTTAATAATGAATTTTACAATAGTACTAATGATAATGATTTACTTATAGTAAAATTATATTCAGAAAAAAAGAATATTAGTTAGATATAAAAAAACTATATTATCAAAAAAATACTAAAAAGATATAAAATACAAACCAAGTCACAAGCTCTAATAATAATTTTTATGCTAATTTAATAACAATTCCAAAGATCTATAGAAACTATATTTAAAAAAAAGCATTACTGTATGTTTCCGAAATTAAGCTACCTTTTTTGGCCAAAAAATTACACGAAAAATCGTAAAGTAGCTTATTTTCGAAATATAGTATTTTTTGAAAAATTGAAAAACGTACTAATAAAACGTTATTCAAATAACACCAAATTTTTACTGTAGATGTATTTTGATGCGCTGAACAACTTTACTTAATCGACTTTTTGAAGTTTACTTAGTAGAAAAAAAAGGTTTATATGTAGCAACTGCTAACGAATTTTTTAGGATTTTTAAAAAAAATCAGGGGAGTAGCTTATTTTAGGTAGTAGCTTATTTTCGGACATATACGGTAATTGGTAAAAAAACCACAATATTATATTTAAAAAAAAGGTATTATTTAGTATAAAGAAAAAACTACAATACTAAAAGAAAAATTTTATCTACAAAAAAAATAAAAATTTAGCAAAAACCACAAATACTAATGATAACATTTATAATAGCACTAACAACAGTAATTCTAATAGAATTCCTAATAACAACTCCAATAACAACTTTTATTGTAACTTCAAAAACCTATATTAAAATCATATTTAAAAAAAAAATATTAGTAGTATAAAAAAAATCGCAATACCAAAAAAAAGAATTTATAGGCTAAAAAAAAATGTAAAGTACAAGTAAAAGCCATGAATACCAATGCTAAAATTTATAATACTACCAATAATACCAATTTTAATAGTTTTAATAACAATAGCTTATTTATAGTAAAATATATCTAAAAAAAAAATAAGTGTTAGTTTAATGCTAAAAAAAAAAGCAAAGCAAAAAAAGTAAGCAAAAAAGTAACAATCAAGACAAAAAAACAAAGCAAAAAAGCAAAAAAAAAGTACAAAAAAGCAAGCAAACAGACAAAAAAACAAACAAAAAACAAAGCAAAAAACAAAAAGCATAAAAGAAGAACTAATACAACCTGTTAAAAAGAAAAATTAGTAAATACATGTTTAAAAAAAATAATTTATATATATCACTAATTTTTAATATAATTGGTCAATTATATAAAGTTAGTATAGTAATGAATTACTATAGTACTGGAAGCCTATATTTAACAGTTATACAAAGCTTTTTTGAGATTGTTTCAATTATAACTTTTTATCTAAGAGTTTTTAAAAAAATCTGACCAATAACTTTGTAAAGCTATATTAGCTCTACATGTATGCCAAATATCTTTTCAAAATCTTATCACTATAAAGAGTTGATGCATTTTGAAAATTGAACTTTTATATGTAAAACATATAAAATTTCAATTTTCAAAATGCATCAACTCTTTACAGTGATAAGATTTTGAAAAGATATTTGGCACATATGTAGAGCTAATATAGCTTTACAAAGTTACTAGTCAAATTTTTTTAAAAACTCTTAGATATTAAAACAACCTCAAAAAAGCTTTGTGTAACTATTGAGTATAGGCTTCCAGCACCATATCTATAATTTTTCAAGAATTTAATATAATAACAAATCTTTATCAATTAATTTTTTTGGCAATTTCTATTTGTATACCAATATATAAAACATAAGTACATATAATAGCTTAAAATTCTACTTATAAAACCACTTTTGAGTTCTAATAAAAAATAATCTATACAAACTTTAGATGAACTACTTTCTAACCCAAGCTTCTAACCCTAATCATATTCTAACTTTAAATTTTATATTACATAGTCTACAAATTTATATATACCCATGTTTTATACACTAATGTAAATTAAAATTTTTTATTTTTTTTTTTTTTGAGTACTCCACTATGTGTACGTACACGAGTATGTTGATATCTCAAAGTCCCCGGTTATAAAACAGCTCTTAAAGTTCTAACAAAAATATTCTTTGCAAAATTTTAGCATAAACTATAAACTCTAATTCTAAAGCTAACCTTATCCTAAACTTAAACTGAGTTAATTTTTTGCTCGACAATCTATAAGTTACACAAAACTGTAAATGTACTCGTGTACAAACACTGTGTAAATTAATTTATTTAATAAATTTAACAACTTATTATTATAAAAACAAATAGTAAATTTTAGCTTTGACATGATAACCAAATTAAAAACTCAATGAATGAAAGCTTATTTCGGATGCTCGAAATTTTTGAATAATTCTTCGTCGATTTATAATATTGAAAACTGTCATGGCGTCAATTGGAGGATTATAAAAGACAGTATATTGCCATTCTCCTTTATTTTCGTTTAAGTTGCTTACATCATCTTAACAGTGCTGTCAATTGGATTAATTGGATTAATTGGACTAATTGGACTTGAATAGTTGTGGCAGAAAAAATTCGCGATCATGTGATTTCTGACCATTCTGAAATTCACGATATATTATACAATTAGACGTATCACTATATTATTAATGATAAATTTATTGATTGTCAATCACCAGATCGCGAATTTTGAAGTTTTTTTTTACCACACGACTATTCTACTCGACTATCTTATAATCATGAGATTTTACTCCGGATCTGAAATTTAGATTTACTTACAAATGTTTTCGTGTCCCTGATAATCGTCATTTCAAATTATCAGATATAACTAAATTAGGGATCGTACGACTTTGAACCCTAGAACTTCACATGACATACCATCTAGTGTAACGTGAGATAGTCGTTCAACTTACCCAAATTAGAGTCGGCAATCCAATAGTAATTAACGTTAAAGGGCTTGTTCGGCCAACCCCAATAAATGCCTAAACTTATTATGGCAAATTAGATAATGATTGGTTCTGGTTCATTATCCGTAGGACAAGAATATGTGCATCATAGAAAGGAAACAAGTGACTTTAAGAAAACCAACAATGCAGCATGTCTCGCTTTGTTTATTATGACAATGAATAAGAAAGATCGAAATTCAATGAAAATTCGGTCGGATATAAAACGTCTTTTATTCTAATTTTGGCAGCTTCTTAGTGTTATTCGATTATGTCACATAAATTAGAAAGTGATGCCACGCTGCTGCCCCGTGGTGACGCAAACCGTTATCATTTAAAAATCGGCCCTGGCTACAATTTGCGCAACATACTAAAGTCACAAAATTCTAGTACTACAAAATTCCTCAAGGTAGAAATTTTTTTTTGTATCTTGGTCAAACTACTAGTTAGTGTACTCGTCGTCACTTGCTCCGGCCTGCTCCAGTGTTCCTGTTTACCGCTGTCGCATCTGCTCGCCTTGCCTAAAACCTACTCCTCCCAAAATTAAAAGAGAACTCCTTTGTTCCTCCACCACACATTCATAAATGATGGTTAACGTAAGTTTATCTTCTTAATTGCCGTGACGCACTATGTTATATTGAATTCAATGATGATTTCATGTGATCGGCGACTGGATGGCATGAATTCTGTCAAAAGAATGTGAAAACCTCACTTTGTCCTCTTCACATGAATCAACACTTCATTACTGGTTTACTTAAGGTTTGCTTTTCATACGTTTCTAACCATGGTTTACTTTTTTTTTTTTTGTTTTTTTTAGGAACGCGAAAACCAGGTATTTAACCGCGTAAAGCCTTAGCTACCAATTATTCTTTGTTTGCTATGTTTGATAACTTGTCTAGGAAAATGTAACAAAAAATTGTTCAATTTTTTATTTGATGCTGACCTCCAACAAAAAGGTTTACATGGCTAAGCTCGCTGAGCAAGCCGAACGTTACGATGGTAATATTCTCTTTCTAAATCGGTTACATTTGCGTTTTGTTTATATTGTAATTTTACTAAAAGATCTTATCGGTTCCCCATAAACGTTATTCTCATTGGGTTTTGATCAGAAATGGTTTCCTACATGAAAGTATGTATTTTTATAGTAAAATAAAAAAATTTTATGGTAATGATTTTTAAATTAATTTAATTTTGTATTTTTCCGAATATATAGGATGTTGCTAAGGTAGAGAAAATTATTTCTATTTACTTCATTTATATCATTTTCATCGCAATTTTCTAATATATATTATTTATAATGTCTTACCTGTGTAATGATTGGTAATGATGCATAGCTTGGAGTAGAACTTACTGTTGAAGAGCGCAACCTTCTTTCAGTGGCTTACAAGAATGTTATTGGTGCCCGCCGAGCATCTTGGAGGATTATTTCATCTATTGAACAAAAAGAAGAGAACAAAGGCAATGAAACCCAAGTTCAAAAGATTAAAGCATACCGTCAAAAAGTCGAGACCGAACTTTCTGAAGTCTGTTCAGACATCCTTGCTGTGTTAGATGAACATTTGATTCCATCTGCCGAAGCCGGTGAATCCAAGGTCTTTTACTACAAAATGTGAGTTCATTTACCTATTCTAATCGTTTTCTGTCGCCTATATTATTTCCTAGAACGCATTCTTCATTAAGTGCTAGTCAAAAATACAATTGATTACAAGGGTAATAAACCTAAATGGTTACGATTAGTGAATATATTAAATCGATTTGCAGAATATCTTAGTATTATTTAGGAAATAACTCTTCGGATTCATTTTATATTATGCTTCCTATCGTACGTTTATGGACTAATATTATTTAACCTTTGTTTCTGATAACAGGAAAGGTGATTATCACCGATACCTTGCAGAGTTCGCCTCCGGTGAGAGGCGAAAAGAAGCCGCTACTCAAGCGCATGAAGCTTATAAACACGCAACTGATATCGCTCAGACCGATCTTGCCCCAACTCACCCAATCCGTCTCGGACTTGCTCTAAATTTTTCTGTCTTCTACTACGAAATCCTCAATTCGCCCGATCGTGCTTGTCATCTTGCCAAGCAAGCATTCGATGATGCTATTGCCGAACTCGATACTCTAAGTGAAGAATCGTACAAGGACAGTACGTTGATTATGCAATTGTTGAGAGATAACTTGACTCTTTGGACTTCTGACTTACAAGATGGTTAGTACTATTTTTATTTCATGTTTATAATTGATTCCTCTTTTAACTGTAATTGCTTCTTCAAATTAGAAGGAGAAAAACCAGAAGAAGCTAAGCAAGAAGTCGAAACTGAAGATCCTAAGTAACATTAGTATTATAAATAATATTTTTATACACTTCATATATAAAGTCAGGCCCCTCATGTTTACATCGGCAAAGTTTTTTTCTTATTTGTTCATTTGCAAGTATATTTTCCCTTGAATGTTGCTTCTTTGATGATTTTTACATTTTGCATAATGAGATTTCCATTCCGGGTGTTCTGTTTAATTCAGAGGGTGTGGTGTGTTGGTATGATACTTTAAAGGAGTCCTTTTTATTGTTTGTTGTTCCCTACTTTCCCTATTATACGTTTTTTTCATCTTCGATTATAAATAATACATACCGCCTTTTTTTAAATGCAAGAAAGAGAAATGATCCAAAAAAAAAAAAACAAAAAAAAAAAACAAAAACAAAAGAATTCATATAGTTTGTTTAAGCAACACAAGAAATTATTGTGATTGATCAAATTCAATTGTAAGGGCACGATAAAGGGAATTATGTTGTGTATAATGAATGATTTCGAATGTTTTTCTAGTCATACCTTATCATCCTCTCAATAATCACTCTATGCGTAATATTTTATTTTATTAATTTAAAACAGTTATTTTTAATAACTGAATTTTGTTTGCTTCATTGTTAGATTTATATAATTTATTTGAAACGTAAGTATATAATTAAAGCCATTTTATTAAATATATTATAATTGGATTAAAATCTGTGCTAAGATTTACAAAAAGTGTATTGTAATCTTGCAATATATAGTGACAAATTATCGCATATTTGTACGTACAGTACGTACATTATAATTTTTATAACTTGAATTATTGCAATAACTATATATTTATTAGAATGTCACACATACGTACCTAATACATAAACTTGCATATGGGTCAATCATTTTTGAAACTTTGAACAAGAATTACTACGTGACAAAATTTGCGCTAAGGATTATCAAAATTTGATCAAAAGTGCCCGAATACTCATAAGGGTACGCGCTGACCCATATAAAAATTCTTTAATAATTGTGTATTGAGATAAAATCGCAAGACATGTACTGTATCTTGGAAATTAGGGTGATTCAAAGTTAACTTATTTCAAAAACGAGTAGGGGTTTAAAAAGTCCTATTTCTGGGTTGAAATTTTGAAATTAGATAATAAATAAGCTTACAAATTAAAATAAATAAAGTTTACGAAGCACTGATTTCAAAATAATTACATCACTAATTTAATTTGAAATCAGAAACCCTTAGCATTAGGTCTATTAAGAATCTGATAAAGGTTTAAACCCATTTAGCATATATTATTCTTTCAATTTTATTTTGATAAAGTGAATAATTCTTATTTGTCTTATATATTGTTGAGCTTATTTTTGACTCTTTTTTTTCCTTCAGTAATTCAATGTTTGGCTTTTAGATAGCTAGCAATATTATTTGTACTAGTTTTTTTTTTTTGACAAGACTAGCGATGCAAACCAAACTATTTGGAACATCCTAAACTGCATAATAAATAGTATCATTAATTTTAGCAATAGTTAAACAGTATTGAATATTACCAATTATGTAAATTAATTTATATAATATAATAAATAACTCTAAAATTGATTTATATATTAATATAGTTAATAGTGGAATCATGAGCAAGTTAGTAATAAATTTTTGAAATAATTTCAATAAAATGATCTTATAGATATATAGTTTAAAGATTCCTTGTAATCTCAGGAACTTTATAAGGTAGTTGTTTACCAAATTAGTAAACAAACAACGATTAGTATAAATTTAGCTCTATAAACTAGTATAGAATAGCTATAGACTCAAATAGAAGTATCAAAATTTTTTAAATGTACAAAAAGAGTGTAATCTGTATTGTTCAAAATTGGTAATCTTCAAAACTATAATAATATAGTAAATATCTAAGTTAATAAGATAGCCGAACAGGAAATATTAGAAAAAGAAACTGCTAACAAAGAAACCCAAACTGATATTACTAGCCAAGAATCTGAACAATTGGCCCAAGCCCAAGAAACTATTAATATAATATTTGTTATTATACAATTTGAAAATATTTTAAATAGTTTGGTTTATATCTCTAGACAAGACCATGGGCATTATATTTTAATGCTACTATTTTCAATTTCAATTTAACACTTTTAAGTTTTATTATTAAAAATAACAAATCTAGCTTTTAATATTTTTTATTTAGCTAGAATAACATTCATATAGAGTATAGTAGATATTAATAATTATTTATTTTCATTATTTACAAAAATATTTACCATAGTGCACTAATCAAAAGACCCAGGTATAATACAAAATACCTATCAAAAAACTTATAAAAGACCTGAATATATTATATGGTAGCGGGTCTGTGCTATACATGTTAGCAAAATTCCAAATTACTATAGTTTGGAATTTGTTCACCCAAATTCCAAATACATTCCAAATTAATTTCTCAAAAACTTTATTAATAAGCTTTGTTTAAATAAATATTAGATATTCTTATTGATATAAATAATATATTTCTCACCTTTAAGATTTAAAAAAAAAAAAATAAATAATATATTTGCAAAATTTTAAAACTGCTTTTTTGATTTAATTTTTTACAATTAGTAATTGTTTTTTTTAAAATTTAGGATTTGATTGTATTTGATAGTTTGTGCTACAAAAAATAAATTTTAAATATTTATATATTTCATACTTACAATAAGCAGTCTATTTACTGGTAATTAATAGAAATTTTGTGCTTTGTATCTGCTATTTTGCAATAAAAGATATTAAAAAAGAGTGTACTTTGGTTAGACACTATGGTGTATTTAATTTTAAAAATTTTGACAATTTTTATTACAAGATTTTAATTAGAAATACGGTATATGTGGGGTAAGTCAGTAGAAAAGGAACAAGTTTTTTCTTTTTTTTGACTTTAAGCTTAAATGTCTTAACAACTATTTTAACAAATTTAATAATTTTTTTTTATTTTAATTCTATATAATTTCAAGATTAAAATAAAAAATTTTTTAGCAAATTTGATTAAATAGTTGTCAAGATATTTTAGTTTAAAAATTAAAGAAATTTTACTAAAAATAATTTGTCCCTTTTCTACTGACTCACTTCATATTACTTTACAAAAATCTGACATTTTGAGATATGCAACTATTTGCTAATAATAAGCAATATATAGTACATTATTAGTACTATATTAGCAAATTTAATAATTTATTACAAGATTATTTTATTTTTAGTACTTTTAAATATCTAATAAATTGGCTAAATTATGGTAATATTTAGGCCTTTATTATTACTAAAATATTAATAATGTATTGCTAATATTAGCATTTTATTAGCATAATAATTGACAAATAAATTTATAAAATAGATCTTCTGTAATTCTACCCGCTGATTACCTGTACCAACAAATACACTAACATTTCAGAAGTAAAATCTTAAAAAAACAGAAAAAAAACCAATGAAAATATGCAATCTGGCAGCTGTTATTTTAGGAATACAGTTAACTGAGTATCTGCTAAGGGGAGTAACAAAAATCAGGTGATTTTTTAGGGGGGGAGGGGGGTAAAAAAAGTTAAAATTATATATAAGAACCTGACTATTTATATATTAAGGAAGAGGAAGGGGG
>QKWP01000665.1:174520-192610 GCA_003550325.1 Gigaspora rosea
AAAACGGATCACTGGTTCACAAGTTATTCAATGTTAAAGTTTATAAGAACTTTAAAAATAATTTTTAATATATATGAAACTAATATAATTAAAGCAATACAAATTTATAACTATCTTGGGATCCAGTGATTGGATTTTGGCGATTTTAGGCTCGTTGGAATCGTCTCATTGAGACGAACATTTTGGTAGTAAAATCATCCAAAACGGATCATTGGTTAAAATTTTATTTAATATTAAATTTTAAAATTTTTTTAAAATTTTAAAAAATTTTAGCCAATCAAATCGCAGTATTTATTATCAGGTGGTGGTAGGGGGGTAGTTACTTAGTAGACCCTAATCACCTGATAAATGGCACTCCCCTTATATAGTCTAATATATATATATAATATATATATTATTTAATATTAAGTAACTTTTTTTCTACTGGTCCATTTTGGATGATTTTACTACCAAAATGTTCATCTCAATGAGACGATTCTAACAAGGCCAAAATCATTAAAATCCAATTAAAGGATCACAAGATCATTAATGTTTTGTAATTTTTTTATTTTTTTTTTTTATTCAGCAATCATGCCAATATTTTTATTAAATGCTATTAACTGCTTAATTATAGCTTTATCCTATATTACAAATATTGGCTAACCCAGTTACTCCAGGAGTACTTATGTTCGATCTGCTATAGTAGAATTTATCTCATTACTAACTAATTTGTATAACTCAGCTAATAAATCACCGAAAGGAATCTACACCCAGCGCATCATGATTGCTTTCTTTTTAAACCTTCTTCGCCTAGCTTCTCAAGTAGAAGGATTCTACTAATGAAAAAAATAGATACAATATAAAAAATATAAAGGGGACAATAGAATGGGTGGGTAACTTCTATACCTAAACAAAAACCAAAAAATATACAAAAGAAAAACATGAAAAGAAAGAAGAAAAGAACAAAAAGAAAGAAATATAATGGCACTATTATTGCCTGTGCTAGACTATAAAATTATATAGTACTGTATAAAAATGCTCTATCATAGTACTATATGTATATAAAAAAAAAGAAAAGTAGACGTCTAATAGAATTTTTTAGAAAGAAATTTCTTTACGGAATCTTTCTGATCTCTGACACGTCAGTCATTGTTTATTTCGTAAGCAGTACCGGAATGCACTTGTGACGTCGATTCCAAATAGGTAGGCGCAATCCCAATTAGGAAGGAGTAAACACTGCCAATCTTTTGGAGGGGTAAGCTGGATTTTCTACTTTTTGGTGAAATTTCGAAAGTCCAAAGGGAAGTATGACGACACTCATAACAAATCTTAAAGAAGGTGTATACAAGATAAAACTCATTTTTTTTGTTGTTTTCCACTGTTTTGCCACAGGTCATTTCATTGACAAAGCCGCTTTTTGCTCTCCACCAAAATTTCTTATACAAGGGTGCCACCTCCTGCCAGTTATCTTGTAAGAAGATGCTTTTGGCTTGTATGCTGAATATACAAAGGAGTCCCCAGAGCAGTAGGTTGACCTTTATAAAAACCATTTCCTGTGCTATCTTATTATATATTAAGTATAGGCAACGCTCCAACAAAAAAACTTTTTGTTTTTCTTCAGTCAGAAAATTTGGTCCAAGTGATTGTCGAAAAAAGTACATTAAAGTTTTGTATTATTATATATATAAATTTTAATATATATATATATAATAATGCAAAACCTTAGAGATCTTATGACTCTGTGATTGGGTTTTAATAGTTTGGGCTTGTTAGAATCATCTCATTGATACGAACATTTTGGTAGTAAAATCATCCAAAACAAACCAGTAGATCAAAAGCTATTTAATATTATATATATTTATATAAGAGAGTTATCATTCATTGACAGTGCGATGCATCGCCACTTCCAATTGACCAATCAGGATGCAGGATTAGGTGTAATGTGAAATTGAAGCAAAACAAACTTTTTTTAAAAAATCACTTCTAACTTAAAATTTTGACTAAGAAACTATACTTTTTTTTTGACAAAAAAAATTTCTTGCAAAATTTTGGATTAGAAAGGCCTTCTAACTCTTGCCCTGCCAAACCCTAACCCTAATTGTAATACAAACACTATTTGTTTTGTTTTGATTAATGTAAAATCAAAACAAACAAAATGATTGGTCGATCAGAGGGTAGCAATGAATTGCACTAGTGATAAATATTAAAAATCTTTATATAATATATTATAAATATTAGTCGTTATATTAACCAATCAGAATTGAGATTAGGGTGATCACACTATACATGGATGAGGGTCGCTATTGAGTAAAAAATATTATGTGATAAATGGCATGCCCCTTATATTCAGAGTTCATTATAACAAGGTTCATTATATCCAGAGTTAACTATAGAATTAAGTTCAAATTTTACTATATGAATCAAATTAAAGTTGTTTAAGTAAACTTGTTTAAAAGATCAAAATACAGTTTATCGAAAAAGGACCCAATTACGCCAATCCGCTGATATGAAGAGATAATACTTCACATATTATCGTGAATTCTGTAGTTTTTTACAATATTTCAAAATATTTTGAATATTTTAAAATTTTCGTATTATCAAATTTTATATTTTTATTTATTATTATTATATATTATATATATTATATTAGAGATTGTACCCGCTATAAAATTTAATTCCAGGTTATTCGCTTATTTACAAATAACAACCAGGTTTTCAAACCGGATTATTCATAATCTATCTGGATAAATATATAATTTCGGGTTATTCAGTTTATAATAATATATTGCGACTAAACTGTTTAACTTTATACCCAGGATTATCAAATTCTTAATTGCAAAAAAAAAAAATTCTAAAATGTTGATGAAGGTTTCTCAATTTTCAATTTTTAGTATTATTTTGAAAGTTCAAGTAAAATTTTATAATTAATAATTAAATATAGTTAGTTTTATATCATGTAATTTTTCATTTTATTTTGTCCCAGTTTTTGTATATGGGGGCATCCATAAATAATGTTATATACCCCCTCATAGTAGCGCTTGACCCCCCTTTACTATATAAAAAAATTTTTCAAAATCTGTATGTTTATATATATAATTTTACAAAAACTTGAATATATTGTGATATAGTGATCCGATTTAGATAATTTAGGTACTATTCGATTCATCTCAGTGAGACAAATCCAATGATACCAAAATTATTTCATTTAGATCACTGGATCAAAAGTTATTTACAAAAAACTATTAATTTTATAGTAATTTTATAAAAAAACATAACCAATAGTATTTGGCCAATAACTTTTGATCAAGTAATCCCAATGGAATGAAATTGGCACCATTCGACTCCTCTCACCGAGACGAATCGAATGGTAACAAAATCATTAAATATAGACCACTGGTTCAATCTTTAGACATTTTTTTCTAAAAAAATTACGTTATATTTTTTTGACCTTCCTTACGTATTGAAAAAACCGTTATCGTTCGTCCAACCCCTCCTCCTCTTGTATAACGTTATTTATGGATGCCCCCTATAATGTAAGCCAATCAAGCAAATTGAAAATCGATACTGGTTTTTTTTTTATTTTTTTTGTCTTTTTTTTATTTTTTTTTTCTAACCAATTTTTTTTAATTTGCTTTTTTTTTTGAACTGTTTTTTTTAGGATTAGACTATAACTAGCCAATCACAATTCGCAAAGATCATGTGATATAATTATCTGGATTAACCAGTTATTATTCCAGGATAGTATTAAAATAACGGTTTTCGGATTATCGGTTAAACAGGCACAATCTCTATATTACATTTTAAATATTTTTAATTATATTACATATTTTATTATATGGGGCAGACTGCAACAAAACCAGACAAAGTGAACATTCTATTATGTGATATAAATGAGAGGCTGATTATAATGTGGCTGTAAAATTGACCAGTGTGACTGATGACATTTTGAAAAGTAATAATGTTGCTCATTCATAACTTATAGACTTGTTAATTTTAATGTTCCCTTTATCATATCAGAATGTGATGAATATAAACCATAACAGGGTTAATATAGGACTATCCCTATATAAAAATAAATATATGAAACTAATTTACATTAAATCCACTATGGAACCCAAAAATTACAGCACTATTAGAAGCATTCTAAAGAAAGCTCAAGGTGAAAAAAATTGCGCCCTATGTTTTTAAAATCAATGATACCCAAATTCTTCAAGAATATCTAGATCAAGAAAAATCACTTATGAAATTTACCGAGAGGAAAGGAAAATAAACGAACCTTAACACCAGTACATGATGAACCAAGAAAGAAACGAAAATTGGAGGAAACATAAAAGAAACAAATTTGACGTACCAACGCCTCCACTGATCGAGTGACCTGTCAACAAAAGATCGTTCCTTATTGATAAGAACTGCTCGAATGCATTCGTTGCCATTGATCATGTTTCGCTACTTTGACACAATTGCAACCAAAGAGTCAGAATTACGCAACAAATCACTATTATCTATGCCTTCATTTTCATTTTCGTCATCTTCGTTGTTTACGTTTTTCTTCTTTTCCTCCTCAATCCAACATTGAATCGCCATAATAGACTTCTTCCGTGGAGTTGTTCTTCATAGGTAAAAGTTTTTTATCGTAGAAATGGCAACGATCTTTCCTTCACCAAGTAACTTATGGATTTCAAGCACTATTTTGTTAAATGAAAATTTTGAATCCGATTTAATTCTTTTTTCGTAAATAGGATTAAATCGTTCCACAAGTTTTCAATTTCTGGTGGATAGTTACATTGGCCAATTTGTTTGCTAGTCTTAGATTTTTTCTTTGGCTTAACTAAATTGATTTATATTACGCAGCTGATCTTTGTGAATTTTATAATAAAGGGAATATCCAAGGATAATTCCGATCAGTAATCCAAGAATAAATTCGCTTGTGAGAGCAAACATTTTAAAATGATGAAGTCTGTTGGACAGATTTTGTAAAAGCAGTCAGTTCGCGAAGCTTTTTTGTAAAATAGCTCAATTTCGGTCGTTTTTTTATCGCAAACCTTTTTTGAATCACGATATTCGAACTAAACGTCATTAATGCGTAATCGAATTTCTGCGCATCAATTATTATTGGTCACAGGGCTACATCATGGAAAGTTCCCACGTCATTGATTAAGCCACTGATCAGCGTTGATATAGTAGCGTTAGTTCTCATCGCGCACATGTACCTATTTCGCCTACACAATAAACATGACTACGCTGAAGGAAAAGTTGGAGGAAGTAGAAGCTGCGAAGGAGCTCCTTGGTGATGCGTACGAAGTGACTAGGCAGCGAGTCATAGACTCCTTCGTAAGCTCCACAGGTAACGACTTTGTGACTTGGTTGTTGGGGACATAGAATAGCAATATGTTTTCTTATGAATTTATCAGGAGAGCGTTCAATCTATAGTCACTTTGTTTCTTATTATTTTTTATAAATAGCTCTGAAGCGGTCTTATAATCAAGCAGATCTAGTTGATAATAGTAGTTTGATCTGTAATGGTCTCTTACAAAAATTCGAAGTAATCCCAACTCAAGTGAACGATCTTTATTCTCTTATTAATGCACCACTTCTCCGAAAATTGCCGGTAACACGCGATGAGGAAACATTACATGCGGAGTTAAGTGAGTTTGTCTGCACAAAAGAAGAAGAACGCCGAAGTACAATAGCAGTAAATATTAGCAGTGCGTTATTCAGTACAATTGATAGGCAATTTTCAGGCAATAAATCTGAAAGTATGCTGCACTATCCTCTAGATTCTATGATTAGAGTTCCTCTTGAGACTTTTTGTAGATTTCTTGGTAACGTTCTACCCATTGAAATTGACCGGGACAAGGCAGATTCAGGAACAACAACGATTGGCACTAAAAGACCGAGTTTCTTTGTTGGATTAAAAATTTACTTATTTTTAAAGGTGAAGAGAAAGCAAATACTGGTGATCTTAGTGCGGCTATGGTGAACTGACAGACAAATTCAATGTACTTGATCCTATATTCTTTGGTGAAGTTCGCTTTATGATCTGCTACGCTGCAGCGGGATCAAGAGTGTGTTTTTATGCAATTGACACTGAGAAACAGCTGACAACGTTGACAAATCAATTTGATGTTAGCAATTCTTTAGATAGAATTAACGTTATATGCACTGTTGTTAACATTGCACGAATTGTGCTAACCCTAAGTGACAATATTTCCAATACAATATTACCCTCGGGAAGCGACGGAGATTAGGAAACTCTCAGATTACATTTTATATTGATTCAGTCGAAAAGAGAGTTTTAGAAGCAGATCTCCCATACTTTGAAAACATGGAGTCTCGTATCCGTTTCTTGCAATCAATGTACCAACATGCTAAAGGTTATCCAGGTCTTGTCCAGATCGTGAAAGTACCTGTCTTCACCAAAGGAGTGTACAAGGTTTTAATGAAAACTCGAGGCGCCTCTTGTCAACTGAAAACTGAGAATGAATTACGAGAAATGGCAAAGTGTATGCTCGCTGGATTAGTCAGATTACATGATGGAAACTTTGTTCATCGTGATATTCGATTACCAAACATATTGCATATTCCTGGTTCATCTGAGGGCACTAGGTATGTACTTATTGATTTCGAGCATGGTGGTCGTAATAAGCAAAAACCTGGTGGACTAATGAAGAACTGGGATGGAAATACACTTACATCTGCTGGCTATTATACATATTTATCAGACATGTACCAATTGGGAAAGCTTATAGAAAGTTATGGTAATTTGATAACAGATAACGGGAATGATTTTGTGAACCAATTGAAATCAAAAAATATGGCAGCAATGGAGGCACTTAAACATCCATGGATCGATAATACCTAGGAGGTTAGTAAAATTACAGGAGGCCAACTCAAATATTACACAAGTTTAATCGTAATACAAAAATTGTCATTTTATATGAAAATCATATAAAATTCATATGTATCGTGTTCGACTAGCCAAAGTCTTGATTATTAATTTTTTAAAAATAACATGTTTACTGAGATCTCTTTTTTTTTTGAAACTCGAAATAGACAAAGGTAAGTAATTAATAATAAAGAAATTTTATAGCTGTTCTTTTATTGTTAAAAAAACTGAATCATATATTTACACTCAATTATTGTAAGATGAAAGAAATGAAGATAAGAAATCATATATATAACTTGAAGCCTAACAATTTTAATTAACCATGTAGAATGCACCCACATCGTCTTGTACATAGTAAATTACCTTTGAGCCTACCACTTGTCTTTTTCTCGCAAAGTGTAATGCCAGTTTTCACTTGAACATCCGAATTAAAGATTTCAATAATTTCTGGAGCTAATGTGCTTTTAAAACACACTATTCATGAATGGTGGTATCATGCAACTGGAAATTTGCTTGTGAAAAACAGAAAACTTTGCAGAGTTATTAATTTACACGGATTGTGGGATGGTTGTTGATTGGAGTGGAAATAGGGTTCTGAAGTTCAGTTTAGTTTAATAGAGGTTCAGGTTCAGGTTCAATGAACCTGAACCTGAACCTGCTCTAAAAGTTCAATACTGAACTGAACCTGAACTTAAAATTATTGAACATGAACCTGAACCTGAACTTAAAAAAAGTTCAGTTCAGGTTCAGTTCAAGGTTCATGAACATGTTCAGGTTCATAATATATGCACATGTTTACCTAAATCACAAAGTTAGGATCAATTAGTAAAATTTAGAAAATCATAACAATTTGTATAATTTTATTAATAAAATTATACAAATTTCTATAATTCTCTAAATTTTACTAATTGATCATAACTTCTTGCACTAAGTAAACTTGTTAAGCACCAAAAAATACATCAATTGGGCATATTTTATTTTACTTTTCTTAAAATTTGAAGAAAAGATGCTTAATTTTGAAAATTTTCATCAAAAATTCGAAATTAAGCATCTTTAACGCAAATTTTAAGGAAAATAAAATATACCGATATGATGTATTTTTTGGTGCTAAACAAGTTTACTTATATCAAGAAGTTATAATCAATTAGTAAAATTTAGAGAATCATAAAAATTTGTATAAGTTTATTAATAAAATCATACAAATTTCCATAATTCTTTAAATTTTACTAATTAATTATAACTTCTTGATCTAAGTAAACTTGTTTAGTACCAAAAATTATATCATATCGGTATATTTTATTTCATTTTCCTTAAAATTTGCATCAAAGATGCTTAATTTTAAATTTTAATAGAAATTTTCAAAATTAAGCATCTTTTCTTCAAATTTTAAGAAAAGTAAAATAAAATATGCCGATTTGATGTATTTTTTGGTGCTTAACAAGTTTACTTAGTGCAAGAAGTTATGATCAATTAGTAAAATTTAGAGAATCATAGAAATTTGTATAATTTTATTAATAAAATTATACAAATTTTTATGATTCTCTAAATTTTACTAACTGATTTATACTTCTCACTCTAAGTAAACTTGTTCAGCATCAAAAAATACATATATTTTATTTAGATTCAAACTAGTTTGCAAAATTTGAACTAACCCGACCAAACTTATAATTGAGATTGAGTTTAGTATAAAGTTTTAATAATAAAATTTAGAATTTGAGTCTGGTCTGGACCAGACCAAACCTGGACCCAAACCTAGAATTACTAGTTCATATGAACACCAGACTGAATCTGAACATGTTCATGGACTTATGAACTGAACCTGAACTGAATCTGAACCAGCTCTAAAAGTTCAATACTGAATCTGAACCTGAACCTGAACTTGACCTAAGTTCAGTCAGTTCAGATTCATAGGAACACTAGGTGAAAATATTTTAAGGGTAGGGTGAACGTAGATCATTTTTTATATGATCTACGTGGTATATTAGAACTTTATATAGTAAATAAAAAATGCTTCTGATAAATTTTTTTAAGATCTTAACCAATTTGTATAAAATTTATAACATAGGTAGTTTTAAATAGTTTGTTTATAATAATTAAGTTGCACAATATCCATTGCTTTAAAAAAAATCAACTTTACATATAATTAAATTTTTGTAGAACGTTATATGATTTTTGTAGGTTGTACAAAGAATTGATTGGTTAGATCATATGATGTTTATATGTAAATTATATGATATCATATAAATTGGTTATACAAAGTTGATCTACAATCGATTTTATATGAAATTGGAAATTTGTACACCCTACCCTTAAGGTTTGTTAAACATATGCATTTAAAATATTTTATTATGCGATTGATTAGCAATTAATTTATATGACAGTAAACTCGAATTTGGATCATCTTACTTGTCCCCGGGCACAAATTAGCATCTGAATGAATTTGTAGTTAATAATATTAACTCCAATATTCAATGTAACTTCGAATAATATAAATATTTAGAACACTACCAAAATTTTATAGAATAGCAGTTTATTATATAATAAGAATTCGAGTATATGTTTAAAAACTAGTTAAGACGTTTATCACATTTAATATATAAAAAAAATTTATATTATATTTTTTTCAATTCCAATTCTTATAATTTTGTTAGAATCCACTTGTTAAAAAACCTAGCATATCCTTATGATCCATCTAAATAATTTTTCGTTTTACAACTATAAATAATTAATTCTATATAAATTGGTTAAAACGAAAAATAACTCTATATAACCTAACAAATAATATTTAATGTACTTATATTTTCTGATACCTCTTAACTTTTTGTAAATATTTTTGTATAAAAGAACATTCGATAAAATAAGTTATTGTTCATGTGATTTGATCATATAAAATTTTTTGCCTTGATATTTTTGTCATAAAATGACATCATCATTTATGCAAAATGTTACAACAAAAAATTTCACATGCTAATATAATATGAACAATAATATCGATATTGGACATATGAAAATAACAGGAAATTTTTTTTATTAGAGTTAATGTCACTCATGTGCTGCTATGCAGCACATGTAAGTGACATTAATTCTGATAAAAAAAAATTCACTGTTATTTTTCATTATACGCCCAATATCTTATAGATAAAGGAATGTCTGCTTTATAATAAAAGGCTTCTTTTAAAAACTTGTTTTCCTGTTGAGGCAATAAAAGAGTAGGAAATAAAATCTCAAGGTGATGGTTAAGAGGATGTTCCTCAATGATTTGCACGTGCCGTGACTTTGGAGATGCAGTAGAAGAAAAACATAAAGTTTCGATTGAACAGGTTTGGCCAAAAAGGCTATTTACATTAAGATTTGATTTGATTATACTCGAGATATATGGGTAGGGTTGTGCTATGACCTTTAGAAATTGCTTTTTGGCTAATATTTTTTACAACTATACACTGATATAGTAGATTGTATTTAAATAAGTTCTAAAATATATGATTTTAAAACAAAATAAATAATTAAAATAGAATTAATATAGTGCTAAAAGTTTAAATATATATATATATATTCTATTAATAATTTTATTAGTCATAACTTTTCTTTAAACCCAAGATGCTACTATCATGCTTGAAATTTTCTAGGTTGCAATAGAAATCCTCTCCTACAATATATCAAGGTGTTTTGGTTTAGATACCGATCCTTTAAATCAGTATAGTACAGTAGTAAATTCAATAATAAAGCAATTTTAATTCTCAACGATTTCAATTATTTTCAGAAAATCAGTATTTGATCTTTGCGAATGTAAAAATTTGCTCAATATTTGTATAAACTTACCAGGCAACATAAATCGAGTATGGTAACAACATGTCTTGAATCAGTGACTAATTAATACTATCAAAAGTTTATTAGCATAGCATTGCGAATTTTTTTTATTACAAGTCTAGATAATTGTTACACAAATTCATTAAGATATCTTTATTGGCTATATATTATAATAAGTTGTCCCCCCGTAATTTTACTAACCCCTAGATAATACAGTATAGCATTAATATCAATGTAAAGTTTAACATGGCGAGTTTTATAATACTTTAATAATCAACTGTATTTTTCACTTTGTAATAAATATTTCAATAAAGCGGGCTATTTGCATTAATGCTAATTATTTTGATTGTAATAAGCACTTAACTGTTACAGAAATCGATTTAAATTCAATCAATGCAATTGTCAATATTAATGCCCTTATTTAAACGCACATGTAGATTATACATGAACAATAAAATTTATATATAGGATTACCCGTATATGAAAAATTATAATTATAATAGTTCGACTGAATATGAAAATGCCATGTGCTTCCTAGAGATAAATTGCAATTGTGGTTGCTCAAAAAGATTTCAAGAGAAAGGTTTGCCGAATTACATGAGGCATTTTAAGCTCTCTCCAGATCCAAACAAGATGTATTTGTAATGGCTCAACTAAAAGCAATGAATAGTGGGGAGATAACTGCCAGTCGACGTCTTAAAAAGAAACTGCGTACTAATAAGAGAACTTTTATTATTGAGATTACAATACACCTCTTTGCCAGAAAACGTATCTTAATATGTTAGGAATTGGCCGCACATACTTTGAAAACGTTAGAAATCATCTAGCAACGAATGGTATAATATCGCATGTTTATGGTAATGTAAAAAAAGTGCTGTGATAGAAAACCAAACTAACCGTTGATATAACCGTTGCTACTACTGTGAAGAATTTTCTCAAAAACTATGCTAAAATTCATGGACTACCAAGTCCTGGTAGAAATATCAATTGCATTACTCAATCACTTACACTTCTGCCAGCTAAAACGAGTTATAAATCAGTATATCGTGATTTTATTGCAGGTCTCAAAAACGATAGCACGTTGAAGTTGTTAAAATATGATACATTCCACAAGTTATAACATCAATTAACACCTTATATTCAAATCATGAGTCCATAAATGAATTTATGCGATATGTGTCAACATTTTCGAAATGGCTTACAGTACAATGCTCGCAAGAAAGAAGAAGCAAAAGGCTTACTAAAAAAATTTAAAGAAAATCTGTTTAAAGCTAAATTAGAAAGAAATTATTACAACAAAAATACGAAATTAGCAGAACAACAGAAGAAATTAGTAAATGAACATTTTATAACAAAAGGTAAAGCTAATTATTGTAGCATTGAGGCTACTGCTCATTACAGTTATGATTGGGCACAAAATGTTCACTTTCCCCATTCTTGATCAACAAGTAAGCAAGATTTATTATCTCAGTCTGCGTAAAGTACATTTATTCGGTATTCAAGATAAGGCAGTATGCGAACAGATTAATTACGTTCTTGATGAAGACGAAATTATAGGAAAAGGTCCTAATGGCACACTAAGCATGGTGTTCGATGGAATTAAAAGATTGAATAAAGGTGAAAAACACTTAAAGATTACTTGTGATAATGCGGGTGGACAGAATAAAAATAATATTACCATTTGATTTTATTTATATTTGGTAATTTGCAGCTATTATGAAAGTATTGAATTAAATTTCATGGTGCCTGGGCATACTAAATTTAAATGTGATAGCAGTTTTGGATTGATTAAAAAGCTCTATAAAAAGTCAACAGTAGATTGTGTGAATTATATTGTTGAAGTTGTGAAAAGATCAAGTAAAGCAGAATTAAACAAAACTTAGTATTATGACAATGGAAAAGGTTTTCAATACTTAGATTTTAGTTCTGTGTTAGGAATTTTTTTTAAAAAATTGAACAGTTTGCAAAAATATCAGCATTTTGTATTCGAAGTAGCCAATCCTGGAGTTGTCAAAGCTTAGCTGGTTGCTAATAGTGCTTTTACTGAATTTAATTTGTTGAAAACTGGAAAAGCAAGGGTTTCTGAAATTACCAAAGAAATAAAATCCTTCTCTATTCTAGTCCTAACCCCTTCTCCTTTGGATTACAAAAGACAAGAATATCTTTATCATTATATTCACCTATTCGTTAGAGATGAATTCAAAGATATTACTTGCCCAAGCCCAACCTATACTGGTAACAAATAAAATATTTAGACTAAATTTTTTTATCATTCATTAATTTCCTCACCATATTAAATTCTCTATCTAATTTTTGACGAACTTCCTCACTTTATAATTTTTAAAGTTTAAAAAAAAAAAATATTAAAATAATTATATACTTAATAAATAAATATGACAAACACAATAAACGAACTCGATCAGAAAAACAAACAATTACTAGAAAAAATTAGTAATCTCAAAAAAAAAAAAGAAAAGAACAAATTGAAGATTTAAAGCATAAAATCTGACATGTTACTGGTCAGTCTCTTGATAACAATGACAATGTTAGTCAAGAGGAACATGATGATACAAGAAACTAAATAGGAAATGATTGGATGAAGGCAAGTTAAGAATGGCAATTGACTCCAACGAAACTAGAGAATGAGCCAAAAACTGTAAAAGAGTTTAATTTGATAACATTACTATTGAAGAAATATTGAAAGGATTTATTAAACATTCAAATGATTTAGCAGGTGATTATGCTAAAAGTTGGTCAAAAATCAGTAGTTTAAATGCTAAGAATTATAAACAAAAGAATGAATATGAGGAGAAAATTAAGGTACTAGAAACTAAATGAAAAGAACTTGAAAAAAGAACTTGAATTTGAAAAAGAAAGCTGATTGTCATTTAAATGCTATCAGTGTTTGTGAAGATTGATGCAATGAAAAATATGTCAACAAAATAGAGAACTTAGAAGAAGAACTTGATAACAATAAAACAACATTGCTTGATTTTGTCAGAAGACTTGCAGAAGAAAAGGTAAAAAATATGAATTTGGTAAAGCACTCAAAGGAGGATAAGCAAGCTTTGAAAAATCTTAATGAAAGACTAGCAAAAGAAAAACAAAACGGGTTGAGAATTTATTTAGACAAACCTCTACCTAAGTTGCTGAGCAAGTTAAAAATTTTTAGAAGAAAAGTAAAAACTAAATTCCAACATTTAATAGAAAAAGTTAAGATTGAAAAGCAAAAATTGAAACAAAAACTTATTGCTAAAATCGAGATGAAAATTGGTAGTTGTTAATATATGGCAGATCTAATTTATATACTCTTAGATTTAGAAGAATAATGTAATGGTTCTTTTTGTGATTTTTGTTTTAGTCTTAACAAAGCATCTCATCAAATAAAAACTCATAATTGAATTACTAACAAAATATTAGCAAATGATTTTATTTGTGAAAATTGTAAAGTGAAATTTGAAAATGATGAGTTGCCAAAGTGTAATAAGTGTAATAGATTAAAAATTCAATTTGATATTGAATATTCTACCAGTGAAGTTGTTTGTCATTGTGTTAAGAGAAAGGAAAATACAGAAGAAAAAGCACTTCCTCTTTTACTTCATCAAAATAGAGGAATGGTACTTTTTTATGAGAGACAAATAAATTTTTTACAAGAGCAGTTAAATGAAACTGAAGAAGCATTGGAAATTAAAAAAAGAAGAAGTAATTAAATTTCAAGAAAATTCAGAAAAATGAAGCAAGAAACAGAAACAGGAACTTTTAGATAAGATAAAAGAATTAGAGACAGAGAATGACATCTACAAAAAAGAAATACAAAGATTGAAAACTCAGTTAGAACAGTTAACTTCACAACAAGTTGCTCAGATTGAAGCTAAAAAAAATAAGAGATGATCTTGACTAAAGATAAAGAAGTAATTTAAATTTTATAAGTGATTTTTTCTTGATCTAATATTCTTAAAGAGTTTGGGTATTATTGATTTTAAAAACATAGGGCGCAATTTTTTCACCTTGAGCTTTCTTTAGAATGCTTCTAATAGTGCTGTAATTCTTGGGTTCCATAGTAAATTTAATGTAAATTAGGTTCATATATTTATTTTTATATAGGAATAAGTCCTATATTAATCCTGTTATGATTTATATTCATCACATTCTGATATGATAAAGGGAACATTAAAATTAACAAGTCTATAAGTTATAAATGAGCAACATTATTACTTTTTAATATGTTATCAGTCACACTGGTCAATTTTACAGCCATATTATAATCAGCCTCTCATTTATATCACATAATAGAATGTTTACTTGTCTGGTTTTGTTGCAGTCTGCTCCATATATTATATTTTAATTATTATACATTTTTTCAGTATTATTTTTAGATTATTACATATTATTTTAACTACTTTTGTACTTCATTGCATTTAATACTATTACTACTATATATTTATTTTCGCTCATCTTACAGTTAGCTATTATTTTTGGTTTTTTGTTTTCTATCGTTTTCGCTTTGGCTATATCTTCATTTCACTCTTTTTTTTTAAATATTTTCTAAAAATAGTAAAGTAAAAAAAAATAAAAAACCCATTTCTCAGAAGTGTTGGTGTTCTTGCAACTTGTGGAAAAATTTTGTAAAGTGCCAGAAAAGTCACAAAGTTTTAAAGAAGTTAGGAAAAAATAAAATAAATTAAAAATTAAAAAAATAAGTAAAAAAAAAAACAAACAAAAAATGTAAGCAAACTAATAAAAAAATAAACAAAGCCACAAATCTGCATTTCTCTAAAGTAAGAGTTCACATTCTTGCAAATTTGAAATTGTGAAAGCTATGTTAATGTTTTTGCAAAATGCCAAAAAAGTCGTGAAGTGCCAAAAGAGTTTGGGTTGGTTTTCTTGCAAAGTGCCAGGAAGTAAGGGTTCTGTTCTTGCAAAGTATCAAAATAAAATAAATTAATAAAAAAAATTTTAAAAATAAACCAAAAAACAACAATACCAAAAAACCTAAAATGAAAAATAAATAAAGTGAAACCCTGCAAAAACTTGCAAAAACTTGTAAAAACTTGCATCCATTTTTCTAAAGAAACATTCCTAGAAATTTAGAAATTGCTGAGGAAATTAGTTGTGTGTTCTTGCAAAGTGTTAGAAGTCTGAGTTGGTATAAAAGTCAAATTGGTGTTCTTGCAAAGTAACGAAAAGTTGTTGGTGTTTTTGCAAAGGGCTAGTATTCTTGAAAACAAAAAAAAAACCCAAAAAAAACCCCCGAAATAAAAAAACAATGTGAATAAAAGATCTAATTTATAAACAAAAGATCTAATTTAATCTTGTCATACAGATTTGTAGATTGATTTGAAGTATTTCAAAAATATAGTCCAATGTGTCCTTGGTATGACCCAAGTTATATATCTATTGATCTAGCCAGTCCTTTTAAAAAATATTTTAAATTTACTTTCGAAAACATTTTCGAAATATTTTAAAACCTAAAATATTTTGAAATATATTGTAATATATTTCGAAATATATTGTATATGCGAAATCTTTCGAAACATCTTGCAGGATTGCAAGTTTTTTGAAAGATTGTACCATTATAAATTTGCTGATATCTTTGATAAAAGTTCTTGTAAACAATTTCAATGCAGCTTCTTTGTAATATTTTTTTTGTTTTTTTTAAAATAACATACTGTTCAGTGATAATTTACAAGAAATTTTACTATTCTAACTAAAATTAATATATATTATTGATTAATAGAATCTCAAATTTTATAAAAATATTGAAAACTTATAAAGAAATTAATATTTTTGTAAATTCAGATGCATATATTTTTGCAAGTTTTTTTTTTAGCCTCAAGTGCTTCTAGAAGTACTTTTTCAAAATGAAATCCCAAAATGTGACTAAATTAATATAATATATATTTGAAAGTCTTTAATTAAAATTTTATCAAAAACGGATTAATATTGACTAAGTTATGCTGATTTTTCAATTTGCTTTTAGACTTAGAGCAGTGTCATTAATCACCTGATTATTTTTTATCAGAGGCCTACCACCCTCCCTCTTCCTCAATATATAAATAGTCAGGTTCTTATATATAATTTTAACTTTTTTTACCCCTCTCCCCCTCTAAAAAATCACCTGATTTTTGTTACTCCCCTTAGGATTTTTTAAAATTTTTTATTTTGATAAAAAACAGAAAAATCATATTACAGACTAGATTTTTACAAGTTCAAATGAAACAAGTTACTGCACACTAATAAAATCAATAAAGAATAGGTTAAAATTTTGCTTTTTAAAATTTCAAGTTATTTCGTTAAATATTCATTTCATAATAGCTTTTTTTATTTAGTACAGCTTTTTTATAATATACTTTTTGAAATAAAAGAAACTTTCATCAAAAATATCTCTATGAGTTCTTGACCAAATTCAATGAAAATTTTTTTATTTGAATTCTATATATTTGTAGAATTAAAATAAAAAAATTTTTATTAAATTTGGAACTCATAGAGATATTTTTGATAAAAGATTTTTTCTATTTTCAAAAACAAATATCACATGCCAAAATTGTTTACAAGAAAAATTTGAATCTAGTTGCAAACAAAAAATCTAAATATCTTTGTCAATATTAATTTATTTTTTATAAAATTTTAACTAAAGACTCTTGAATACCTATTCTATCAACTTACTTAGTTACATTTTGAGGTTTTATTTTGAAAAAGTTCTTTCAGAAGTAGTTGAAGTTTAAAGAAAAACTTGTAAAAATATATGTATCTAAATTTACAAAAACATTAAAATCTTTATGAGTTTTTAACATTTTTCATAAAATTTAGATTCTATTAATTGATTATATGCTTTAAAAATTTACTTAGTATATAGTAACTTGTTTTATTTTAACTTGTAAAATTCTAGCCTGTGATAGTGATTTTTTTGTTTTTATTAAAATTGAAAATTTTAGAAAATCCTGAATCTGGAAGCAAATTGAAAAATCATCATAACTTCGTTAATATTAATCTGTTTTTGATGAAATTTTAACTAAAGACTTTCAAATATCTATTTTATTAACTTACTTAGTCATGTTTTGGAGGTTTCATTTTGAGAAAGTGCTTCAGGGAGCATTTGAATTTAAGGGAAAACTTGTGAAAACATATGCATCTGAATTTACAAAAATATTAATATCTTTATAATTTCCAATATTTTTTTATGAAATTTAAGATTCTATTAGTTGATATATGTATTACAAGTTTTGTTATAAAATTTTTTTAGTTAGCATAGTAAAATTTCTTGTAAATCATTAGGGGCGTGCCATTTATCACGTAATATTTTTTACTTAATAGCCACCCCTATCCATGTATGGTGTGATCACCCTAATCTCAATTCTGATTGGTTAATATAACGACTAATATTTATAATATATTATATAAATATATATAATATTAAA
>QKWP01000665.1:196476-230848 GCA_003550325.1 Gigaspora rosea
TGTTGCTATAAATGGGTTATAATTATTTAATAAATTATAGAACTTTATAGTAACACAAATCTATTCCGATCACAGGATCCTGTGATTGAATTTTAACAATTTTGGGCTCACTAGAACCCTCTTATTGAGAGGATCATTTTGGTAGTTGAATCATCAAATTTGGTCCAGTAGTTCAAAAGTTATTAATTATCAAATATTATTAATAAATCTATAATTTTGGTCAAAAATAATTTTGCAACTTTGGCCGGAATTATGAAATTTTGGCCGGAATTACACCTGATACTTCAGCTGACCCACCCACTCACCCAGAAATCAGCTGATTTCTGGAAGCTCCCTTATAATATTTTGCTCTAATAAAACTTATTTAGTATATAAAAATACATTATGCCAGTATATTTACTTTTATATTTCTTGAAAATTTAAAAGAAGATGCCTAATTTTGATTTTTTGATTAAAAAATTCAAAATTAAGTATCTTTTCTTAAATTTTCAAGAAATATAAAAGTAAATATGCCAGTAAAATGTATTTTTATATGCTGACCAAATTTTTTTAGAGCACCTGAACCTAAGAGCACCTATCTAAATAGAATAATTTAGTTTTTAGCAAATTAGGGTGCTGACATTTATTACCTAATATTTATTTACTATAGGTTTACCCTACCCCCAGGTAATATTTTCATCAAATTTAATTGGCTAAAATTTTTATATAAAGTAAGATCTGGCATGACTCCTCCACCCTTTAAAATATTATCTAATAAATGTCAGCGCCCTTACTATAAAAACTTGATTTTAAAGGTAGCAAAAACCTTAAAATATGTGCAGATTAGTTATGACCTATATAAGAGATATTTGGGGTCCTACTAAAATTTATAACTTTTGAATCATAGTACTAAAAGTATAAAGCAACTAAAAATAAAAGTAGTTATTAGAAGTTCTCAATTAATAAAGTAATAATAACTACCTTTTTTTACTCTTCTGTAATATTGCTAGCCTTTCTTTCAATTTTTGCATAGCTATATAATAAGAATAAAATAAATTTATTGTGAAAAAAGCAGTATAGGTTAGAAATATTTAAGCACAATTGTAGTACTACTTATTTTGACCTTTAGCTTTAATCTTCTTAATAAGTTGAGCAATAGTTATCCCTTAGATTGTAATATAAACAAATTTGCTTGCATATTTTAAAATTTTTAATAAAATTTTAAATATTAAGTTTCCTATATCTTTTCTAAGTAAAAAATATACTTTGAGTTTTGTTTTAATATTTTATTATAAAAATTTTTTAAAATTATTAGAAAACTTTAGTATAATAAAAGATTAAATGAATTCTTGTATTAGCATTTTTACTATTAAAATTTTTTTTTAGATTTTTTAAATTTTATATGTTCTTGTCTATAAAAAAAGTTTACTTTTAATACGATTCTTAATTTTTGCAAGTAAATTATTAAAATTGCAATAAGGATACTATAAGGATGGTGACAGATATTATGTAATATTTTAGAGGAAGAAAGGGGCCTCATAGTTACCATATGTGTTCAAAATTAAGCTACCTTTTTTGGCCAAAAAATTATATAAAAAATCATAAAGTAGCTTATTTTTGAAATATTAAGTTTTTTGAAAAAATTGAAAAACATACTAATAAAAGGTTGTCCAAATATCACCAAATTTTTATTATAAGTGTATTTTGATGCACTGAACAACTTTATTTAATCGAACTTTGAAATTTACTTAGTAAAAAAAAAGTTTTATATATAGCAACTGCTAACGAATTTTTTAAAATTTTTTAAAAAAATCAGAGGGTAGCTTATTTTAAATAGTAGCTTATTTTCAGATATATAAAGTAATCAAATTGCTCTTATATAAGGAGAAAGGTGGTAGGGAGTATAGTAAAATAATATTATGTTATATGTTACTATTCTAATAAAAATTGTTTTTTTTTATGTAAATTACAATATTGTTTTAAGAACTCTAGTTCTAAAACTATATCTAAATAAAATTGCAGAAAAATTGTAATAAAATTTTTAAAAAAATTTTTTTTAAAATTAACTATTTTTAGTTTATATAACTTTAATTTTTTTCTTATAAGGCTATATAAACTTAATTTTTTGGTTCTCATAACCCGGGCAGGTTATAATTTGAAAATTTTTTGAAAAAATTTTTTTATATGTTTTAATAGCCGGGTAGGATTTCAAAAAATTTTTTAAAAAATTTTATAAAATTTAAAATTTTTTATATACAGTATAAAATTTTTAAATAAAATCCAGGCAGGCGGGTCATTACTTTATTTAATACTATAATGCCGGTTTATTATTTTTTAAAATTAAAATTTATAAATAAAAGTCCGGCTAGCCAGGTCTTTTTTTTTGTCTCATGTTATGAGAACCAAAAAATTAACTTTATATAGCCTAATATAAAAGGATTTAAATATTTTGCACAAGTATACTATAGCCACTCTATAAGACCTGGTATATAATGTAAAATCAAAATAACTGAAACAACCTGTTTTATTTGTTAATTAGGTTAAGATAAAATTAAAATAGTATATAGACAAGAAAAGGTGTTTATAGTAAAATTTTGTAAAGAATTTTTTTTGTTAGAGCATAAAGAGTAGTTTTATAAACAAAATTATAAATCACAAATAATTTTTTAAAATATTACCATTTTTTTGATTTTACATTACATCTGATTCTACAATATGATTGGTCAATCAAATAGGTGCAATATAACGCATATGCGCTAAATTACATAAACTAATATAAAAACTAATTTTACAAAAAATATTTTTTATTTTTAAGGATAGAGTTTACCCTATATCGATCACTTGTAAATCACTTGTACATCACGTGATTTGATTGGCTAGTTTTGCGTTGTCACCTGCAAAATTTATTTATTACCTACAAAATTTATTAACTTAGTAAATAAATTTTTAAATATCAATTTAGTTAATATAGTTTTTTTTTGATGTTTTGATAAAACAAGTATTCAAAAACAGGTTAAGTGATATTTTATAATGTTATATTTATTTTTATGTAACTCATCCATAGTGATTGTGTTGTATAATCTGATTTACATAGTAGAGTCATAATTAGTAATATAAAATGATCTACATATATTCTACCCTTAAATATAATTGTACAAAGTTTTATTTAATTATTTTGGAATTTTAAAAAAGTAAATCAGAGCTAAAAAAGTATCATATTTGTTTGTGCTCTACTACAATTTAAGGGATAGCAAACCTTTTTCTAAGCTATTTTGTATTAGTATATTTATATTTAACTTAAAAAAAAACTAAGCCTTTGATTTTATTTTTTTTAACATTAGCAATATCACTGTTATCAAGATCTTAATTTATCTTTATTCACATTTTCTTGTAAGGTTAACTTGTATACATTTTTGAATCTCAACTAATAAAAGAGAAATATGATTGCTTATTTTTTGTTGTTTAAGTTCTACAAGAAATGCAACTTTAGTAAAAGAAATTTTTTTTAGCAAAAACAATCTACAACAGATTATACTTGAATATCTAAATTATATATAAAAATATACTAATACAAGACTGATAGATTACAACTAATTAATTAATATTTGCCTATATTAAATAAATTTTAACAATAAAGTTATATTAGAAAGATTTAGAAAAAGAATTTAAATAAAAATATACAAAAAATTATAACTAAATTTGTTTTTTTTGAGTGCCAAAACCAATTTTATAGCTAAAATTTTAGCAAGAAAAAACTTTTTTTAATTTTGACAATCAATTTTTTGTGTTATGTACTATTAAATCTGATGTACAAATTTGTATACATATTACATAATTAAATTCTTTTTATAAAACTATGCAAAAACAATTCATAACTTTGTTTACATTTTGTATTGTTTTTTTTTTAATATATTTTTTTTTACCTTTTTTTGCTTATATAAGTTAATACAAAGTTTGATATTAAAGCTTACCAAGAAATTTCACAATAAAAATGCCTCTTCTATGATATAAGAAGTCAATATACCAAGAAAAAAAAACATTTAAAAGATTAGAATTTTTTTATTTGAAGTTAGTAGTAGGTAGTTAATAAAAGAACTAGAAGCATATCAAATCATAGGATCAAATCATAGGATACAAAAATTGCTACAGTCAGATCTCTATAAATGCAACCTTCATAAATACAATACCTCTCTAAATATATATTTTTTTCTTTTTTGTAAGATGTTATTAGTGCTAAATATATGGTTTATATTCTGTAAATGCACATTCTTTTAAATAATATTTATATCACATCAACCTCTCTAAATGCACATAGCCAATAAAATTTTGTATTTAAGATAGGTTATATAGTTTTTGATAGAAGTTGTACAAACTTGATGATCTAATGTTTAAAGCTACAATTTAATTGGCTCTCTCTAAATGCAAACCTCCCTAAATGCACATTTTAAGCTTGTTCCTATGAGTTGCATTTATAGAGGTTTGACTGTAGTCAGGTAATCAGATTTAAACATATAGTGACTGTCCTACTGTAACATTTTTTCTTTTTAATTGCCGAAAGCATCCTGTATAGGAATATGCTAAGCCATTAAGAATAAGGTTGCACCTATCTTTAGCGACAACAAACTACAACAACAAGAAGAACAAACTAGGCAGGGCATGCTAAATCTTATATCCCAATGAGATTGAGTAGGGATTTGCTAGTTCTACAAAGGAGAAATTACTACATTTATATGCTCTTTGTAAAAGTCCAAGATCTTTTGCTCAAAAAAAAATCTTCTATATATAGGAATCATATAATAATCTATGCAAATATGAAGAAAATAAGTTTAGCTAAAAGAAATACACGTGTACACCAAAAAATCAGGTAGCAGAATTCATGTTTTATAAAAAACAAACATAATATAATGCAGTGAAAAGGTGTTATGGGACAACGTTGTGATAATAACTACTTGATAGACTATGAATGATGGTCTCGTTCTGGATTCGTTGGTGCAATCATCTAAGCTATTTTGTTTGAAAATATAGTAAATGGATTGTATTTTGACAAAACAATATAATGATAGTGATTTCAAACAAAACATGATTAAAGAACTAAAAGCATATTATAGCTACAAAATTATCTATGAACCGTCCTTCTTTGGTCGCTGTTATTTATTTTATAGTCTATCTGCAGAAGGAAATGATGAAGCTTCTTATTGTAAGAGTCTTACATTTCTCTGTTATATCTACTTTGATAACATTTTCATTAATTATTGTTTATTTAGTTAGAAGACTCAAGAAATAGAACAATTACGGATGTTATTACATAAAAATACGATGCTTTACTAGTTAATATAAAACAGATAGTGGAGGTACACTTGTCTCTCATTAAGACAACCTCTATAAAACAAAAGGTATGTATATAACATAGATAATTACTTATTAAAGCCTAATCTACTTTAAAGCCACTATGCGGTAATTTGTCACTGCATAAGTTATTAGTGTTGCAAAATAATTATTAAATAATTCAAAAAAAATAAACATAAAATAAAAAAAATCCGGTTCACTTGATATCTGATATTATTATTTTATTTTTTTTTTCTGATTTTATTACACCTATTTTTAGAGTATCAACTACTATATACCAGTTATTCAATACCCGGTTATTAAGTTTTAATGGCTAAAATATAGTATTAGGGTGCAGTTACAAACTAAAATAGAGTTTAAGTATAAAGAATGAGTTAGAACCCCAGACCTTTAGCGCATTTTTGAGATATGGCAATTCCGGTAGCGAACCACTGGTAGCAAACTTCTTAAAAATACTCCGATATTATGATATGAAATTATCATACTGGAGAAATCAGAATTAGTGATACAAATCGAAACTCGAATTACAGCTGTTTTCATAAATTTTGGGCCACCCTAAAAAATTTGGCGAAATTTATTCGGCCAAAGTCGATAAGTTATTGATTTCGGTATGATTAGTATGTGACCAGTATATAAAAAATATTTTGAATATAGACATTGTTCGATCAATATCAACTTTTCAACACCTTTATTAAATGTTTGCCATATCCAATATATATATATACGATACAAAAATTTATACCAAAAACTGTTCTTGCCAATTAGTAGATCTTCACTAAAAAACACTAAAAAAGTTTTGAACATTACTTAAAGTTGAACTTTCTTAATAAACATACTGTATGAAAACAGCCTTGAATTTAAATGATCTATAAATAAAAACAAAATTTGTTATTTCAAGTTCGTTTTGTAAATCTTTTTGTTATATAATTAGCTTTGGTAACTTATTGTATAGCAAACTTGCTTATTGATATATATCTATTCAAAAATCAAATAAAAATTTTTTTGAAATTTTGTCTTTTTAACCCGTTAAATACAATCAGGATTCGTCAACACAAATTGAAATAAGAGGTCAAGATTTTATTAATATTTGCCGATGTTATCTTAATAATTATAATAAAGTTTTTACTGTATAATATTTAAAGTGATGATAATTCTTCAACACAGCATACTTTTGAAATTGTTTGAGAACTCGACCCACAAGAGACCTGTTAACACCCAAGTGTTTGGCAATTACTCATATTTGATGAATTAAAATCTTAGATACGTATTTATTTGTAACGATACATATATTATGCGTGGTCGAATAGACTTCGTCAAATTTTTTTAGGGTGCCCAGAATTTATGACAATTAATCGATTTGAATTTTACAATACAAAACCCGATAATTGACTAATCGATTAGAATATCACCCGATTGTTGCTAATTTATGTGTATTCTACGTACAGTACGTACTGTACGTTCATTTATTAGTTGTCCATTCGATTAGTCGATTAATCTATTACTCAAATCGAAAAGTCAATTATCATATAATCGATTAATCGATTAATCGATTGTAATATATTTGTATCACTACATAGATGATATCGACATTTTCCAGATTTTTGGACACAGTTCCCGCGTAAATATTTCTTGACGTCAAAGCATAGTAATTAATTGGTCGACATTACATAACGTGTATATCACTTTTGTGTAACAAAGTACTAAATCACGATCATACTTTCTCGCACTACATAAAAGGTCCCTGACAATTTCTGCTTTTTTTTTTACAATGCTTAAACCGAAAACAATTACACTGGTTCTTAAACAAGCGACCACGGGAGGCGTTAAAGCAACACTGTATGTCCAATATTTCTTGCATACGTATTTAGCATTATAGAATCTTTAACTGGCAAATTCTTCTGTAGTCTTTTAAATTCTGAAGGTTCTCCTTTAGCTTTTGTTTCTGATTCGGATCGTGAGGCCAGAATTTATGCTGCAATAGCATCTAATATTTGGTGCACTTTTGAAAAAGCTGGAAAAAATTTAATGAAAGATGATGGCTTGAAGTTTTTATTAGTAGAGTGTGAGGTAAAAATCTCGAGCATTTATAATGTATTTGTTGACAATTAATTTTCACTTACAATCATAAATTTTAAAGGAAGGAAATGTTGCTATCACAACAGTTAGTAATATGCTATTGTGTCTTGTCGCAAAACCTGATGTCGAATTGGGAATATTAAAGGCAAAGGTTTTTATATGCATTAATTTTTTCTATCCATTACTTTATGTTTTATGAGAAGAAAAATGCTTATTATAAATAATTATTCCGAAAAAAAATTAAGACAGACGCTTTAGTTAGACATCTCAAGGAGCCATTTCAGCGAGTGGCAGCTTATACGCAGGCGTAAACACTATCAGGAAACGAACCTGAGAGAGGTAATTTATCCATAATTTCTTGTTATCTGGTATATTCTGTCGATGTCCATGACCTATCATATCGTGCCGGATAACTAGTTTATTAGGCAGTATGACATATCGTTGACAGAAAAAAATTCCATATTACTGCTAAAAAGTAAATTAAAAGAAGCGATTAGGAATTGCAAAAAAACTGACAAAATATTGATACAAATATAAATTTTAGTTAAGAAAAAAAAAATTAAATTTAGGCTTTGAGAACTGCAGGTTTGAATTAAAATGAATTTGTAATATGACTTTAATCATAACCCGCAACAGTAATGTGAAATTTTTTCTGCCAGCGTTAGGGTTGCGATGCAAAACTTTTTTTTTCGAATTATAACATTACCATATAGCTTTGGTTTGGGAACCTGGATTTCCGCTTCATTTGGAATAATAATCAAAGCAAATCATATATCCCATTTATAGTCGATAGTATCAAACTTAAAAATTAATCAAATTTGTTAAACCAAGGCTATAAATTATTAAAACCTTGTTATTTCATTTTTAGATTAAGGAATTAAATGATTTTACGACTGGACAGAATATATTGAATAAAAGTGATATATTAGGTCTGATAGTTATTATCGACATTCGGGCCTAATAGTCCTTAGAAAAGTAAAAACCTTTAATAAAATCGATACCTTATCAGTTATTCTGTAATTGAATAACCCATGACGTGCAAGAATGATTCAATTCCTATATTGAAACTAAAGGAGTACTATAGCATATATATTATAGCATTTTAATAAACTAGCCAGTATTCTTTTCCAGTACCACGTTTTATATTTATAAGATATGAATAGTAATATATATATTTATTATATATGTTAGCATATATGGAGTGCTCCGTATTAAAAGGTCCCATTTTTACATTTATCTCATTTTGAGATAATTGAGTTTAACCATTTGTTTTGATTTTCGGACTGATTCGGGATTAATTAAATTTCACGATTTTGATTGGTTAAAGAAGGCAGGTGACTATCGGATAATCTCGTGACGTGTTGGCTCTACGCAGCCTCATGTAATTTTTCTTTTTAAATTATCTTGATTTTTTATTATGCAAATCAACTTTTATTAATAATTGAAAAATATCAATTATGTCAAAATTTACATGAATTTAATAAAAACTCATTTTTCAAAAAATTGTAAAAATGGGCCCTTTTAATACGGAGCACTCCATATAATATGTATAAATGGTAATATTTTTTGATTTTATGTTGCATTTAGTAATAATCTTGTGTTGTAAAAGTTATTGGTATAGGTTAATTTGTATAAAATAAAGCGTATATTAAAAATATATATAATGATGTGTGTATGTGGTTACTATTATTACTATAAAAGATTTTGTTACAAACTTACTTGTATATACAGTCGCACCCCCCTAAGTGCACACCCCCTAAGTGCACGGTATATGAAAAACCTCTTTAAGTGCACGGCCCCTCTTGGTCCCAAACAATATAACAATTATAAATTTTAACCCCTCTAAGTGCAAACCCCCTCTAAGTGCACATTTTGGCTTTTTTTCACTATGGTCCCGAGGGCATGCACTTAGGGGGGTGCGACTGTAATACATAATTAAGGTGTTAATTTAGATTGAAATTGTGATTTCTATTATGAATTACTAAAAAATCTTGTTTTAAAAACCTCTTATTATTTAGTAATTGCAGGATATAAATCAAGAATATTATTAGTTATTATAAAAAATTTTATTACAAAACTTACTTATTATTATAAATTAGCTATTGTGGTTTATATAGTTTTACTATAAAAAATTTACTACAGAACTGATGATATATATATAATTATAGAATTAGCTATTGTGGTTTATATAAAAAATTAATGCAAAACTTGGTAATAATAAAAAAGATGAGTTAAAATTATTGTAATTTTTATCATAAATTATTTAAAAAATTTGGTTACAAATCTACCCAACAGATCATATGTTTTAAGATTAAGTTTGTATTAAAATTATTATAGTTTCTATGAATTACTGTAAAATTTTTATACCAAACTTGTTTGCTATTCTAATAATTAGTTAGGATAAGTTAGTTTGTATTAGAATTATTATTATCATGGGCTACTAGTATAAACTTTACTATTTTGAACATATATTTTAGTTAATTTAAAATTAAAGATACAAAATGCACATAATGAATAAAAGTTGATTTTTTTTATAAGTGCATATTTTGAAAATAAATAGCATTTTGCTATGTTAATTATAAATCAAAAAAATAAATGAGATTCTTTGGTTTTAATTTTAATTATTTAATTTATAATTTTGACAAAAATAAATAAAGTATTATTTTCAAATGAGTTTTGTATTAACTTTATTCCATTTTTTGAGAAATTTGAAATAATAATTTTTTAGTTATTTATGAAAGTCTCTAAATACACCCATTTTATTTTCCAATTTCAAAATTTTTGATATACAAAATATTTTTTATTATATTTATTTAGGTTTATTCTTATGAACAAATTAATTATAATCAGATTTTTTCTTTCTATGATTATAAAAGAGAAAAATCATTATAATTCAATTTATAAAAATTGCATCATAAATTTTTTTAGTACATAGTGAATTTGTAATATTTATAAATATTTATATTCATTCAATTGCTAAAAAATTCAAAAAACTTTTCCTGCTAATTATCTGTTCCAAAAACGGCACAAAAGAAAAATTTAATAGATCAAAAATCACATTAAGAAAAGTGTCCAACTCAAATAACAAAAAAGAAGAGCCTTCAAAAATAAAAGTAGTTTAATAAGCACACTTTGTACAAAAACTACTAGCTAGAAGGTTGGAAAGAAAATTTCTGGTTTGAAAAAAATTTTGTCGAATTTCTTCTAGACCCTGCATTGCAGATCTGTTTTGATTGATCTAATTTTGTGTCGATAAACAAACAAACAGAAATTTAAGGAGTAAACAAATAAGTCACGTGTAAACAAACAAAACCTATTACGTGTACACAATTAGGAAACAACTAGAAACTATAAAACTTTCTAGAAAATTTTTAATTTTATTTCAACTTTTTTGGTTTACTGCCAGATAGTATATGATATTTTAGTCAAGTTCCATATTAGATTGAAGTAGAAAATTTACAAAATAGTAGTGAGATACAAAGTATAGTAAGAGTTACAACTTAAGATGGGTTCAGTACTTAAATACAAAAACTTTTTCTTAAAAGAGCATGAAGAACAAGTACAAGATTTAAAAGAAGCGAGAACCAGAATGCTAAAGCAAAACAAACGAATTGTAAACTATATAGGATTATAACAAGTAGAAATAGTATATATAGTAAGGAACCTTTTAGAAATATATAGTTGAATCGAGCAGAAAAAAGTTAGAAATCTTGAGATTTTAAAAGAAGGGAATGAATTAATTGAAATGCAATTAGAGTTAGAAAAAAGAAATGAAAGTTTGCTAATAATAGGAAAAGTGCCAAGAACAGAGATAGGATCTAAAACCGAAGAAAAGAAAAACCTTGATAAAGAGCTCCTACTGGATTTGAAATGCAGCACTATGGATTATGGTATAAAAGAAATCAAGGAAAGATTAAGGAGAGTAAAGTTAGAGTCCAAAGGAAAAGACCAAGGGAGGAGGTAATCGAAGAGAGAATGTTAGTTGATAGTGTAACCAGACTAATTGAAAAGAAAGTACAAGAAGACATAGTGATGGAGAATAAAATAGAGTGTAAATAGCATAATAATGGAAAGAGTAAGTGGATTTAGAGGAAAATATGGAAAACCTTGTCGCGCATATGTCAAAGCTAGATTTGAAAGATGAAAGCTCCAGTGTTGTACAAGAAGATTATAGAAGTAAGAAGTTAAATGAAACACCCACTAGTGAAACAATGGAATTTCATAAGGGAATAAAACCAAGAAATATAAATATACAAGAGAAGCCGACCAAAATTCATTTATACTTTACTGTATGGGACGTGCCATTAAAATTTGATGCAAGGCATATTAGAAGATGTTTAAGTATTTATGGTAAAACAAATATTATTTTGTGGAGTAACCAAGGAGAAACCAAGGCAGTATACTTAAGTGTTGAACCAAAAAGCGAAAAAAGAAAATTGGAGCTCATTAGTAATTGGACTATAGCTACAGAAGATGGAAAATTGATGAGAATTAATGCAGGTTTTTGTAATAGAGAAGGATTGCTCAAGCAAAATTTCTATAAAGCGAAAATTGGAAATGTACCTAAAACTGCGCCAGAGGCACTTTTGTTAAGACAAACGAAAAAGTACAGTGTCAAATCAGTATTTATTTCAAATAATAGAAATGGAAACCCAAGGAGCTTAGTTTATTTATATTTCGAATCCAAAGAAGATATGGAAAAGCCAAAAAGAATAGATTTTTTTTATTATTATACACGCCTCTTCTGGGTACATAATCCATATAAGGAGGAGACATTAAGTTACAACCAGGAAATAGATAAAGGAACTGTCAGACAAGAAGATGAGAGTAGAAGATACGAAGGAAAAATTCACAGAAAAAGAAAACAGTATGAAAAATATAAGCCAAGAATTAGCACAAACATATATAAGAAGAGAGGAGAACCTGTTTCTTTCTCCATGCAAGCCGAAAAACAACAACCATTTCTTAACCAAAACCAGCCTTTGAAAGAAAGTGAAAATAGGAATGAAAAATTAGTAGAAGAAAAAGGGAAAAGCTCAAAAGAAGAAAACGAGAAGGCTAAAGTTGAAGAATGTAGTTTAAGAGAGATGCTTTTTGATATACAAGAAAGGCTCAAAGTTTTTGAGCAAATATTTGCTCAATGCTTCTAAATTGTGGCCACAGGCGAATCAAAGAAAAGTGGCAAGACAAATAATCCTGCTATTGTCTTGCAAGAAAATACTCAGAAGCAGGAACTTTTTAGGGTAAAGTATAAACCGAAGGTTATAGAAGATTATAGCAGATTAAAGCTAGGGGTACATAATGTCAATGGGTTGAGATCAAATAAAGGAAAGTTAGTAAGGTTAGCAGATTATAGTAAAGAAAAAAAATTGGACATTATTGGTATTACAGAAACGAATATAGGAGAAAAGGAAGGGAAATGGATGGAAACAAAGCATTTGGGATATTCAAGTTACTGGTCAAAAAGAGAAGAAGTCAAAAACAAAGGAGCAGGTGTAGGAATACTAATTGGAGAAAAGTGGCAAAAGCATTTGGGAAAAGTGATAATATTTTCTCTATACGTACTTAAAACAGAATTCTTCTTTAGAAAAGTTGTGCTACAAATTTGGGTAGTGTATCTGCCGCCAGCAGACAAAGAAATTAATAGAGAAATTTAGCGTACAATAATAAGAGAGACATACAAAAATAGGATTAACAAATATGTTTGCATTCTGGGTGACTTTAATGCAATAAGTAGCACAAGCTTGGATACAAATAACAGTGGGCGTAAAAATCAGGGGTTAGGAAAGACATTTATAAATTGGTGTAAAAGTAGAAACTTTATTGATATATTTAGACAAATGAACTCACATAAAAAAGAGTATTCATGGCAATAAAAAGAAATATCCTCGAGAATAGATTATATATGGATAGATGAAGAAATGGAGAACCTGTTAGAAGAAAGTAAGATTACAGATATAGATTTAATAACAGGAAGTGACCATAAATTGGTGTGGGCGACTATAGATACAAGCAAGATACTCAGCTATGGGAAGCTACAACGAAAACCAAGTGAAAACCCAGTACGTAAAATCTTCCTATACCACAAAGCCTCAAAAGAAAATTGGGAATGCTACAAAGAGTAGATAAAGGCAAAGAAAGAGAGGTCCAAAGGCAAGATTATGAACAAATAGACGCAGAGTGGGACCGTATATGTAATGCAATACAAAAAGTAGCAGCCAAACACATACCATGGACAAAGTCAAAGAAGACAGAAGTACAATATAAAAAAGTGATTCCAAAATGCAAATTTAACAAGGAACTAAAACTTCTGCATAGGCTGTGTAATCTGAAAAAGGAAAAAAGAAGTGCTCCAATTAGTATTTTTGATCATGCAAAGTTTAATAAACAAATAGAAAAAATAAATAAGAAGAACAAAACACAAATACTCTCTTTGCCCTTATTGCCCAACACATGGAACCAGGTTGATGACAATGAGTTAAGAAAATGGGGAAAGGTGCTAAAGGAAATGCAGTAAATCACGTAATTTCCTGGGGGTCCACCATCTATCACGTCCTATATATATATATAGTCTAAATAGCCAATGATATTGAAGTGTTCATCATATATATTTTTTTAAAAAATTTTATTTTTCTGTCAAACGTAAAAATCAAAAGTCAATTAATAAAAAATTCTCCAATACTTATGAAATTTTGTAGTAAGTATATTTTGATCTGCTAAATAAGGTTATTTAATCGATTTTTTTCGATTTTCTTAGTAAAATTTAGACTTTACTATATAGCAATCTTTGTCAATTGTGTGGCAAATATATTTTTTTAAAAAACTTTAATATTTCTGTCAAACGTAAAAATCAAAAGTCAATTAATAAAAAATTCTTCAATACTTATGAAAATTTTGTAGTAAGTGTATTTGATCTGCTGAATAAGGTTACTTATTCGAATTTTTTTGATTTGCTTAGTAAAATTTAGACTTTACTATGTAGCAATCTTTGTCAATTGTGTGGCAAATATATTTTTTTAAAAAACTTTAATATTTCTGTCAAACGTAAAAATCAAAAGTCAATTAATAAAAAATTCTTCAATACTTATGAAAATTTTGTAGTAAGTGTATTTGATCTGCTGAATAAGGTTACTTATTCGAATTTTTTTGATTTGCTTAGTAAAATTTAGACTTTACTATGTAGCGACTTTTGTCGATTATAGGGTAACTTATTTTCAGGTCAAAGACGTTTTTGAATTTTTTTAAATATGCTAAAATTTGATTGGTCAATAGTTCTATCACTAGGGGGGGTCAGGACCTATATAAACCTAATCACGTAATTTACTGTACTTCCCTAAAGAAAAAGGCAAAAGTTAAGGAAAGAAATAGAAAAGAAAAAGAGATACGTGATAGAATAGAGGCCAGATTTTGTATGATGAATAGTGAGAAGAAGAAAATGCTAATTAGCTTATTAAACAAACCATATAGTAGGATTAAAATAGACAGAGTTCTAAGGAATGAAACTGATCAATACCAGAATGAGGAATTAATAGTTGAAGGGGAGGAAGTCAAAGAGTATGTAGTAGAGCATTTTGAGAAACAATTCCGTGAGAGAAAGCACAAATTTAAAAAAATAAATGAAAAGTGGAGTGAAGAGTATAATGCAAAGAGCTAGATAAATCCGTTGTATTACAAAAATATTCTCGACCCAGTTAATGAGGAGGAGTGGATAGCTGCATTGAACAAGACGCATAATAAAACAGCACCAGGAATATCTGGTGTTGGGTACATTCTTTTAAAGAAAGTCACATCAAGGATGACAAAGGATTTTATCAAGCTTACAAATATGATACTGGACACAGGCCAAATTCTAAAAAAATAGAAATTAGGACAACTCTTTTTGATCTCTAAAACAAGTTGCTGGGAATATAATTTGGGCTATACGAGGCCTATCGCATTACTAGAAATCTTTAGAAAAGTGATAACAAGAATCATTCAGTTTAGACTTGACTCAGTGCTAAAGAAAGAGGAAATTTTAAAAGGTGCGAACTTCGCAGGCTTGTCCGGCGAGAGTACAGCAGCCCCAATACATATTATGAATAACATTCTAAAAGAAGCGGTAGAAAAAAGAAAGGAATTATGGATCGTTTTCCAAGATATGAAAAAAGCTTTTGACTCAGTTAGCATAGTTGCACTGGAAAAAGCACTAGAGCGTATTTGCTTTCCAAGAAAGATAATAGACTTTATAATAAATATTTATAAGAACAGAGAAATTAGCGTCATAACAGAACACGGAAACACTAGGTTTTTCAAAGCAAAGTATGGAATAGATCAAGGGGTGGTGCTTTTGCCCCTGATGTGGAAAATTTTTTATGACCCTTTGCTATGTAGAATCCAAAATGAAAAGTTAGGTTACAAAATACAACTGAATGGTATAGGTGCAAATAGAAACTATGAAGTAGAAAAAGAAGAGGTACAAGTTGGTATTTTAGCTTATGCAGATGATACAACTTGGGTAACAGGAAGTCAAGTAGATATGCAGCAAACACTTGATATAGCAAAAGAGTTCTACTACTTAAACAATATTGAAATTAATCCCAGTAAAACTGAGTTAGTCATGGTGTGTTCAAAAAGAAAAAGTTGTAAGGAAGAACACTCTGTAGTAATTGGAAACCCTGCTATAAGAGTATTGGCTAAAAACCCCAAAGAAACAGCACGTTTTTTGGGAGTATGGATCTCGGTCTTGGACCAACAGAAAGCTGATATAGTGAAAGCAAAGAAAGAAGTCAACCAAATAGTAGGACTCTTAAAATACAAAAAAATGTCCCTTGCCCAGATCATTTATATAAACAATGCCGTACTCCTTCCAGTCCTGGAGTATAGACTGATGGTTTTCTGTCCATCAAAAAAACAATATGAAAAAATACAGCAGCCAATTTTGCGTTTAGCCAAATGGAAAATGTCATTACCTTCAACGGCGGCAAATACAATACCAAAACATCCAGATATGTTAAACTTTAAAGGTCAATGGAATCGTCTTACGGAACATCACATTACAGAACTACTGATAAGATTAAATGAAGGAGATAATGTAGAAAAGACAACAGTAACAAGACTTAGTCAAGGGCAAAGAAAATTAGGTGCAATAAAATGCCTGTTGACGAATCAGGACCTACTATGTAAGAGAGGTTACAAAGTCAAAAATCTGAGGTTAAAAGTCTACGGAAAGCAGCTCAGTTCAGGGATGGCAAATAACAATGTCATTTAAAATTTCGTGACAAATGACAAATTAGTGACAAATGACATATGTCATTTGTTATTTTTGTCATATAAAATAACATATTAGAACTTCAGATGTTTTAGGATTTAACTAATCCTAAACTGCCCGAAGTGACACAAAACCTTAATGATTTCAGGATCTTTGCATTTTTAAATATAACCTATTTTTGTCATTTGACATTTACCTTTTAAATGACAAAGTGACAAATGACAATGTCACAATGTCATTTATGTCATTTAAAAGTCATTTGCCAACCCTGGCTCAGTTAGACATTTACATTGAGAGTAACAGTTTTACAAAGAGCTAGGATCTCGATCTTGTGAACATGCAGAATGAGCACGTGATTGCAGCTAGTGCTCCTAGGTCCAGTCCAGGTCTGGTCTGATCTGGGTCCAGTCCGGGATCAGACCAGACTCAGACTCTAAATTTTACTAATTTCAGACTTCAGACCAGACTCTGACTCAACTATGAGTCCGGTCCGGGTCTGGTCCGAAGTCTGCAGACTGGTCTGAGTCTGAATATAATTATATGTATTTTTTAGCGCTGAACAAGTTTACTTAGTGCATTTTGTAAGAATTAATTAGTAAAATTTTATGAATCATAAGATTTTATAGAATTTTATTAATAAAATTCTAAAAAATCTTATGATTCACAAAATTTACTAATTATTTCTAACTTAATGCACTAAATAAACTTGTATAGCACCTAAAAATATATTAAATCGGCAGAGTTGTTTTTATTTTACTTGAAATTTGGAGAAAAGATGCTTAAATTTGCTTTTTTGATCAAAAATCCAAAATTATACATCTTTTCTCCAAATTTCAAGTAAAATAAAAATAATCTTGCCGATTTAATGTATTTTTAGGTGCTAAACAAGTTTACTTAGTGAGTTTTGTTAGAATTAATTAATAAAAATTTGTGAATTATAAGATTTTATAGAATTTTACTAATAAAATTCTATAAAATCTTATTATTCACAAAATTTTACTAATTATTTCTAACTTAATGCACTAAGTAAACTTGTTCAACACCTAAAAATACATTAATTCGGCAAGTTGTTTTTATTTTACTTGAAATTTAGAGTTAAAATGTTAAAATTTGACTTTTTTGATCAAAAATCCAAAATTGTGCATCAAATCTTTAAATTTCAAGTAAAATAAAAACAAATAGGCCGTTTTAATACATTTTTAGTTGCTGAACAAGTTTACTTAGTGTATTTTGTTAGAATTAATTAATAAAAAATTTGCGAATTATAAGATTTTTTAGAATTTATTAATAAAATTCTATAAAATCTTATGATTCATAACATTTTACTAATTAATTTTTACAAAATGCACCAAGTAAACTTGTTCAGCACCAAAAATACATATAATATATTCGGACTCAGACCAGTCTGCAGACTTCGGACCAGACCCAGACCAGACTCAGACTTGACTATAAAGTCTGAATATAAAAGTCTAAATCTGGATCGAAAATCAGACCAGACTCAGATTTGACTAAAGTCTGGTTCGAGTCCGGTCCGTAGGAGTACTAATTGCAGCAATACTAGAAAGCAGACAAATACATTATAAGACTACCAGTGCAAGCACTTTGGGTATATATTTAACTTCGCAATTGTTGCAAGAGGATGGAGCAACAATGTGCACATGGAAGCAAATCAAAGCAGCTCCCAGTATCAATTTGCAAGAAAAAGTAGCAAATTGGTTCAAGGTGATTGAAAATAAATGATCAAGCAGAGTAGTACCAGAAAAATAAGATCTAAGTATATAGTACCAGTTCCAAATCAAAATAGCCTTACTCCTCGCCTAATTAGGGTAAAGCCTGATAAAAGAAAAAGAGAATAGGTTTTATGGAAAGAAGAAGCTGACAAAGAACCAGAAATTGGAAGAGTCAAGAAAAAAGCAATAGAAAATGTTGAAAAAGAAAGATATATGGAAGTGGATATAGAAACAGAAAATGAAAAGTACACCATTTTAAAACCAGATAGTAGCACAAATAATATTACTAAAAAACGTACAATTTTAGATAATATAACAAATTTGGTTAAGAAAACGGTACGGGGTGTCCAATTGTTATTTAAGGTACAAACCCTAGGAAATGGTTTTACGGAAAGAAAAAGTAAGGAAAATGTTCTGATAAGAGAGATTCAAGCAATAAGGAGTAGAGAAGAGATTTTAGTAGAATGTAAGAGTTGGGAAAAATGTTGTATAGATAGGATTGTCAGAGATATGAAAATGAGATAATGGTTAGAGGGAAATTTAGAACAGAATTTTAATCTAAACAATATAGTATATTATACTAATGGCTCACTTAGAACAGAAAAGGTAGGAAATTTGATAAGAATGGGTTGTGGAATTGTTCAGATAAATGAGGAGGGTCAATGTATTAGATAGGTGGCTTTTTCAACTGAAAAGTGGTTCTCTTCAACACAGACTGAACTTGTCGCAATTTTAGTTGCTTTGTTAATAACGCCAAATGAAAAAAACATAGAAATTAGAATGGACAGCAAGGCAGTGATATTAGCAATCCAAAAGGGTCTTAATGGAAAGTGCAAGAAAATGAATAAAGTTTAAAAATGTTGGTTTAGTGGCATCGGTAGTCAGCCTAATAAGAACAAAGAAACTTAAAGTTCTCTGGGTTAAAGTTAAAGGTCACTTAGAAAAAATCTTTAATAAAGTAGCTGATAGAAAAGCCAAGGAAGGAGCTAATAGTCAAAAGCACTTTGTACTAAGAGCAGATAGTATAAAAGAAGTCAAGATAAAGTGCAAATGGAATAAGGAGCCAATCGAAAAACCAATTTGCCCCTTTGTTAAAATGTTTACAAGATTGGTTAACAAAGCAGAATGGACCTTTACACACGCAAAGAAGAATGCAACTTATCAAGAACGCACCAAGCTCCAATATTGGCCAACCTTCTACAAAATTACTGAAAGTAGACAAGGGTACAAAACTATACAACAGAAGAAAACACATTACAGCTCTTCAAACTTAAATATATTAACAATCTGCTACCAGTACTAGTGGCTTTAAACAAAAAAAAACCCCTGACATGTATTACAGTACTACCTGTATAGTCTGCAAAGAGAAGAACGAAACAGTAAAGCACCTCGTAAGCTGCAAAGTATCGATAAATCTACTTAGAGACCTTGAAGAATGTGCAGTAAAATTAAGCCTATGAAAGTCAGATAACATAGAAGACATAGAAAGAAAAATAAAAGAGGTTCTAGTAAGTTTAGGAAAGAGCAGTACAGAGGATGAGTTAAAAAGAAAAGAACGTTGAATGAGAGGCCTAATAACAACAGAAGATTATGAAGAATTGAGACCACTTATCAAGACAAACAAACAAACTGTAAGTTTCTTGGTTACTTTATTGAAAAAATGGATAGAGCTTATATATAGAAGAGTATGGATTCCTAGATGTAAGCTAATAAAAGAGTGGGAAGAGGAGCTAAATATCACAGTAAAGGAGAAACATAGTAAAAGACAGAAGAGAAAGAAAAGAAGCAAGAAAGAAAACAAGAAAGAAAAAGAGAACTCACTACGAAAAGCACTGAACATAGAAAAAGAGAAGAAATAAGAAAAAAAGAAGTCACTGAAACTGAGGTTTAGAAGATAGTTAGAGAAGAGATAGCTTGTTGGATCAACAGTAGCGAGCGAGCTAGTTGGTGGAAAAAATAGTTGATAGTCATGATAGGCTGTGAGAACCATTCAGTGAAGTATTATACAACTTAGAACAAAGCGGTATAATACAAGGAAAATCTCACTATAGCAGGTCACACATAGGTATTCTTTAAATAACAGGTGAGCTAATATTTGTAATTTGTTATAGAAAGATAGTTTCTCTTTTTATATAATTTTTGTTATTATGTTAAGATAATACAATCCCTAATAAAGTATTGGCACGACTGCCGAATTTTAAAAAAAAAAAAAAAAAAATTGCTAAAAAATTATATATTGCTCATCTCGTTTGTTCTGGCCGAAAAAAGCTAAAAATTAATACTGTCTATATATAAAACTTTTTAAATTTTAATAACTTATTAATAATTTTTTTTATGTCAAATAATATAGGTCTTGGGCTATTTTTTGATATATATTTTACTTTCTTTTATAAGCAATTTGTTAAGTAATACAGCTCTTACCCCTACCTTCCCCTTTTATTCTTATAAAATTGTATATTTATATGTAATTTCTATTTGAATAAATAAAAGAGTTAGAGGATAGACCTCGTTGTATAAAAAAAAAATAAAAAATTAAAAAATAAAAAATTAAATTTTTTTTAAAAAAATAGATTTTAAACATTTTCGCAAGCTATCTGCAGTGTAACAAGTTTGTACTACGCAGGTGCATAGCTATGCATATCCTGAATATATAGTTAAAATTTGAGCTTAATTGGATCAGTGGTTGTTAAAATATAAATTTAATTTTAAAAAACTTTAAAAATTTATATTTTAACAACCACTGATCCAATTAAGCTCAAATTTTAACTTTATATTCAGGATATGCATGGCTATGCACCTGCGTAGTACAAACTTGTTACTCTGCATATAGCTTGCGAAAATGCTTAAAATCTATTTTTTTTAAAAAAAATTTTGATTTTTTTTAAAAATTAAGGGCAGGGTGTACAAATTTCCAATTTCATATAAAATCGATTGTGGATCAACTTTATGTAACCAATTTATATGATATCATATGATTTACATGTAAACATCATATGATCTGGCCAATCAATTCTTTGTACAACCTACAAAAATCATAACGTCCTACAAAAATTTAATTATATGTAAAGTTGATTTTTTTTAAAGCAATGGATATTGCGCAACTTCATTATTATAAACAAACTATTTAAAACTACCTATTATATAAATTTTATACAAATTGATTGATTAAGATCTTAAAAAAATTTATCAGAAGCATTTTTTTATTTACTATATAAAATTCCAATATACCACGTAGATCATATGAAAAATGATCTACGTTCACCCTACCCTTAAAATTTTTAAAAAATTTATTACTTAACAAATTGCTTATAAAAGAATAGTAAAATATATATATGCTGTATCCCGGTGCCCAATTCGGAATCGGGCTGCCCCAGATAAGAATTTTGTAGCAGAATTAGGACTTTAGATGACTTTAGGATTAGGATTAGGCTAGTGTTAAAGGTAGGATTAGGCCAGATTCCAAATTGGGACAAATTCCAAATCCGGGTACAACATATATATCAAAAGATAGTCCAAGATCTATATTATTTAACATAAAAAAATTTATTAATAAGTTATTAAAATTTAAAAATTTTTATATATAGACAATATTAATTTTTAGCTTTTTTCGGCCAGAACAAATAAGATGACCAATACTAAATATTAAAAAATTTTAAATCTATAACTATATACTAAAACATTTGTATATAACCTTAGTATATAATAATAATATTAAGATTTATACAGAATTGCGAGAAAATCATTTTTTGTTAAGAACCTGCTCGGGGTTAACTTAGTAAAATTTTGAATTAGAAATCTTATGCGTTAACCAAAGGTCAACAATTCGAAAAACCAAGCTAAGCATGGTACCACGTGATACCAAATACGTGATTGGTAGAATTGCAAATCCAGGAAGTATGACTCACTTTAACGTGATACAATAATAGCAAGTACCAATCAAAGAACGATCACAGGGCCACAAACCACATGTGGCGCAAAGCAGTCACACAAACAAGCCACCAAATAATTCGCCATAAATACCGACACTTCCAAACCTTTCAAACTCTGTCCTAAAAATTTAAAAGGTTTATTCGCCAACAAGCATAGCCAAAAATTGACAATTCGACCAAAATTTCCTCTTCAAGCAGCTCAGCAACTAAGAACCCACCGGCCAACATTGAGATAACCAAGATTGACCCCAACATTAAAGCATATATTGACAAAGCATGTCGAGCATCATCTAACGAAATCGTCAACAGCATCAAGGCCTACATAGACCAATCAAATGCCATGCACATGGATTTAATTAGAAAGTTGAATGAGCGGCTAGATGCATGCGTCAACCAGCAACCGAACCCAAGCCTGCAATCTGCCACTATGCCCTCGAACAAGCACGACAATGCACCCCAAGCACAACACAGTATCACCAATCAGAGTTCCCACAGATCTATGCAGCAATATGACCAAGGTATCGAATATAATAACCAAAGTGCAACTATGAGCCACAACCACGGTTTTGAGGCAACTAGCACCAGTAGGGTCTAAATGGGAGTTCTGGGACAGAAATCTGATAATGTATCCAGAAGAGGCTTCAAGCCCCTCTACAAACCTTTCTAGATATATTTAATCATATATCGAATTCAAGCTCTAAATTACGCTAGAGCCAAATCCTGTTAACTTACTCTCCTTACCCCCAAATTTGGAATTCCAACATTAAGGAGTACATAGTCTTTGTTAACGCTCTGGCTATGTTTTTAATCCCAAACAAGATAACAAAACAATTATACTATCTCGCTTCCCTTGAAACGAGCAGATAGCACCGAGGACCAAAGTGTCCGAGTGTGCTTCTCTGTGAGCCCATTCAAGCCTAAAATGCATACTATTTTCTATGTTATCCTAGAATTAATTCAAAAAGCGATTCATTACTATCTAGCAAAGGACAAAAATTTTACCGAAAATGGGGCTTGCCCCATTTTTGGTAAGACTTTTTGTTTCCTATACCCAAGTCTTACCAAAAAGTCTTACCAAAAATTTAATCCGGCAAAGTCTTACCAAAAAGTCTTACCAAAAAAATTTAACCCAGTAAAGTCTTACCAAAAAGTTTTACTAAAAATCACTATCTATTCTGAGTTTTTTAAGGCCTTATTACGCAATCTGTTATAATATTGGATCACATAATAGCCCTTAACATGTAACGAACACTGCCCCGAACTCAAGCCAGTGGGCTTACCACATTCACTACACAGAATGCATACCTTAGGTTTCCAATGAAAGTGACACCCTTCAGGTCGCATGCAAGGCCTACTGCAAGCCTCGCCATTATTGTGTAAATATGGGCAAAAATATTCTCCGATCATTTTTGTTTATAGGGAAAAATAATTAATTAAAGAAAAAAGTCTATAAAGGTATTATATATCCTGTAAGTTACTATCATCAAGGGAAATAATTAATTAAAATAAAAATTTTATAAAGTATTATATACAAATCAAGATGGCTAAAGGTAAAAGAATTTGTAATAGATGTGGTTATAACTTTGCAACACCACGTAAACTTCGTGATCATTTAGAAAGAAAATTCAAATGCAAACCAATTACACAAATCACAATCTCCCAAGGCATCCCTTCTTCTGTTACCCACATTCGAGGAAGAGACCGAAGGCTAGAAAGGACAAAAAGAAATAAATCATCAATACCAATTTCTTAAGAACCGGTCCAGGCCCAGCAACCCAAGCATATAGAGAAGAAATAACCTCGCAGAACGAAGTTCAAGAGGTAAAATATGCTTCAAAAGACCATTTTCGATCGATTTACGAAGTAGAAGATGGGGTTATAGAAAAAGAGCCATCCACAAAACATATAGAATTTTTAGAAAGAAGACCCGATCCTGATAGACAACATCAAAATCGCAATCCCATGACAGTATGGGAAGGTATAGTACCCTCAAACAAAAATCCTGCATATGCTTTTAACAAACGTCTAGACAATCAGACAAAATATGCAGACGCACCATACATACCCCAACTCATGGATTCATCACGAAGTGCAATTACAGATATCCTCAAAAAAGAGCTTCGCAAAAAGGACCAAATAAAATCAGCATTAGTTATAAATGCTACATACATAAAATATGAATATAAAGGAATCGGTGATACGGCCGATATAAAAAACTATAATACAAGTTATCACCACCCATATCATAGAAGCAACATGTATGTACTCCTTTCAGAAAATGATATAGACCGGCATTTAACACAATCTGTTGGGGAAATCGATGAAAAGATTGAGGCATATATGAAGGAAGGGTCTGGTAAAATTCTTCTTCGATTAGAAATGATACTTATTGAAACATATACACTTCGTCGATCCAATGGAGGATCCTATATTCCTACTCCCAAAAAGCTAGCCAATACAAAGTGTACTATCAATCCGGACAATCAAGAGCTAGTCGATCCAGAAACAAATACCTTATCAGAAAAATGTCTCCAAGGGGCATTAGGAGCTTACTTTGCCTATCAAGATGGAAATACAAAACATCTTGAACGAATCTTCCGAGCTAAAAAACTCAAGCCCTATTTAGATAAAGTTAAGCTCGATGGAATTTCTATGCCTACTCCAGTTTGTTCCCGTATATTTAACAAAATTGAGGAAATGAATCCGGATATCTCTATCAATGTCTGGGAATGGAAAGAAGAAACAGGAACCCCTAAAGCAGTAATAGCTAGCAAAAACTATAAAAGACGCCATATTATTGACCTTTTAGCTCTTACAGATATTACCAAATCTGAGGATAACAAGTACAGGCAAAAAAACCATTTTTTTTGGATTAAGAATATAAATGGCTAGTTTTTAGAGATACCGCTCATCATAATAAAAGATATATTTGTAGAAAATGCACTCAAAGTTTTTCTACAATAAAGGCTTTAGATCATTATCGAGAGCACTGTTTCGGTTTGGGAGAAGCAACTCAAGAAGTCAAATTACCTATCAAAGATGTCAATGATTTTGAAAAGTTTAAAAATCATGCCCGGATGATTAATGCCCATGTATTATTATAGCAGACTTCGAGGCAGACAACAAAAAATGGGATCATTCTGGAGGTATAATGAAACCGGTATCAGAATATGGAGGACAAATGAAAAAGCTTGCCGAACAAAAAGCTAATAGCTTTTGTTATCTAGTTCATTGGATCGATACTGGAGATGTATGGGGGCCTTTTATATATCAAGGCGAAAATGCTATACAAGAATTTGTCTGAAGAATTGATGAGAAGTTGGTCAAAATTAATAAGGTCTTAGCTATTAAGCAAGATCGAATTGAAACTGAAGAAAACAAGAAAAAATTTGCCAAAGCAAATAGTTGTTGGATATGTAAAGAAAAATTTATTATAGATAAAGATAAAGTCAAATGCTTAGAAAATAAGACATTATGGCTTAATAATAAGCTAGAAAATACCGCAAAGAATTCAGAAGATTATAAGACCTTAACAAAACAAATTTTCAAGATAACTAAAGATATTAATAAAGCAAAGTCTATGGACATAAAGGTCTGGGACCACTGTCATATTACAGGTAAGTTTCGAGGACCTGCCCACAATTGCTATAATCTTGAGCTTCAGATCGAAGCATGGAAGACGCCTATTCCAGTTATCTTTCATAACTTCTGGAGCTATGACTCTCATTTAGTCTGTGAGTCTGTCGGGCGATCAGTTAATGCACACCAAATCAGAGTCATAGCCGAAACATTTGAGCATTATAAATCTATGAAGGTAGGTCAGTTAAAATTTATAGATAGCATGCAATTTATGAATAATAGCTTGGCAAATCTTACGAAAAATTTGGGCAACAATCATCCTATTACAAGCCAGTACTTTAAAAACTATACTTCAGATCAAATTTCTCTAGTATGTCGCAAAGGAGTTTATCCCTATGAATATATCGATTCACAAGATAGATTCCTAGAGACTGAGCTTCCACCAATTCATGAATTTAGTACATATCTTCATGGAAAAATTAGCCAAAAAGATTATGAGCACGCCCAAAAAGTATGGAAGGAATTTAAATGCCAAAATCTAGGTGAGTATCATGATCTCTATCTTAAGATTGATGTACTTAGCCTGGCAGATATTTGGACCCAATTTCGAAAAACATGTATGCAATATTATGAGCTCGATCCCAGCCATTATGTATCTGCACCTGCACTAGCTTGGGATGCTATGCTTAAAATGACAGGAGTCAATATTGGACTCTTTACAGACATGGCTATGCACGATTTCATAGAAAGGCTAAGCGTGGCGGGATAGCTATAGCTTGTAAGCGCCATTTCAAAGCAAATAATCCTAAGATGGGTAAGGCCTTTAACCCGTCTAAACCAACAACTTGGATCTCATATGTTGATACAAATAATCTTTATGGCTGGGCCATGATTCAGTATCTGCCTATTGGAAATTATCAATAGGAAGCAAGCCGTAAATATCTTAAAGATAATCCAAATGAGCAAAAAAAATATCTTGAAAAGATTCTTAATACTAAGGCAAATTCTCTACGAGGTTATTTCCTAAATATTAAAGCACACTTTCCTCTAAAGACCCATGACTATTTGAGTGATTTACCTCTAGCTGTAGAAAATATAGCTGTAAGTAAAGATATGTTGTATCCCTATACCTCAGAGCTTGTAGATAACTTGGATGGAGGATGGTTTTTAGCAACAAAAAAATTAGTTCCCCATCTTGGTCCACGAAAAGATTATGTTATCCATTACCAAGAACTCCAATATTACGTAAAATTGGGCATGATAGTTAATGAGGTTACAGAAATCCTATCATTCGACCAAACTAACTGGCTTGCCCCTTATATAGCCTTTAATATGGAAAAGCGACAAGGCGCTAAGAATGCTTTTGAGAAAGATTTCTTTAAGCTCATAAATAATTCAGTATATGGCAAAACTATGGAAAATGTTCGCAAATACCAAGACGTCAAGCTCATGGCTATGAATAATGAGAAAGACGAAAAGAAATTTATTAAGCAGATCCGTAAACCCTCTTTTAAATATGCCAGACAGCTGGGAAATACACTTGTAGAAGCACATATGGGAACGGCCACTGTAACTCTCAACAAGCCTATTATTGTCAGGGCATCAGTTTTGGGCCTTAGCAAGCTTCACATGTACCACTTTTGGTATGGATATATAAAAGAGAGATATGGTAATAATGCCCAGCTCGGATATAAGGATACAGACTCATATATGTTTCAAGTAGAGACTGAGGATATCTATAAAGACATGGCAGAGCGACCGGACCTTTTTGATCTTAATGATTCTAAGACTATTGGGCTTTTCAAAGATGAGACTCCAGGCAATGTGATTACAGAATCTTATCATATCCGGGCCAAGTCATACCACTATGTCTTAGCAGATAAGTCTACAAAGTCTAAGCATAAAGGAGTAAGCAAAAAGAGTATGAATGAAATGGCTACCGATACATATTTACCATCTTTAGGTGGAACTCTACTAGAGGATCCGGTAGACAACACTGAGGTCTTCGATCCAATGACCCAAGTTTATCAAAACTGTCTATCCGGTAAGGAAGTATTCCATGCCAAAAATATAAGTATCCGGTTAAAGGATCATATATTATCTTTGGTCGAATCAGAAAAGAAGGCCCTATGTCCAATAGATACTAAGTACTGGATCCTATCAGATGGAATTACCTCTTTGCCATATTTTTATTGGCGTAATAAAGCTTATAAGAATATGGTCAAGGCTGGTATACCCCATGAAGAGGCCGAAAAAAGAGCTATAAGGGCCAAGCTCCCAGAGAAGTATCAAAATAAATGTATGTCTCACATATCTAGCTCATCAGCATAAGTTAGACAAGTAAAACAGAACATATCTATACAAACAGATAGGCAAATTACTGTGCATACATAGTTAATATTTTTTTTCTGCTAAAATAAATATTCAGTTAATTTTTCCGGATATAGAAAATGCCTTTTAAAAAATATCACACAGATTTGGAAAATATATATGCTGTTAAAAAGCTCAAAAAGTCTATTATGGCATTAGAACATGATGTAACTAAAATACATCAAAATCTTAAAAGAATTGCCTGAGAAATATATTACCTATATGAGGCTATATTACCTGAAGAATCTAACTCGAGCAGTCTAATCTAACTAATTCAGAGCAGTAACAGTACATTTGTGCTTATAATTTTACTAACCTATTTTTTCTATTCAAATCGTTGTGATTGTCAGTAGATCGAATGATCCCTGTTCATAGTAAATAATACATAGTTAATAATAGTAATAAAAACTTATCGATTTTCAAGCAGGATAACAAATGATGAAACTTCTAGTGAAAATTTGGGTATTGCTTTTTCCTGGACATATCTATACTATAAAAAAATAGGTGAGTATAATTTTTGCTTAAGACTCTTTAGCTATAAACATAAGGCAGTATGTATACAACACCTATCGAAGCTCTTGCAGTTAATATTCTCAAAAAGACAAATGTTCTTCCTGAGAATACTGTTTTTCTGGAAGTAGACCCATGTTTGTTATGCGGAGAAGGTCTTTATTTACCTCAGGAATTCCTACCATTTAAAGAATTCATCTTAGCTTTATGTGGGCATATCTATCACCAAAAATGTCTCGAAAAACATCTAGTGAGTGGAGAGGCGATTTGTCCGAATAAGAAGTGCAACAAAGTTATCAAAACTTTTCTTTCTCCAGAACACTTTAAGGGATCACAAGACAAACCTACAACCTCGATTGCGGAAGACACTGCCACTAAACAAGTAGACTCTGAAAATCCAACTCTCATAGGTGAGGATGCTGATGCAAATTATATGAATGAACTGGGATTATTAGGTGAAGAGGATTGTTCGTCCAAGACTACTGAGGTCGCTAAAGAAACTTCTGACCAGGCAACCAGCCTATTGAGGGATTAACCCTAGTAGAACAGGGTCTGAATGATGCATGGAAAAAATGTTCTAGAGAGGATTCTGAAGGAATGAAATTGAGTGAATCAACTGAAAAATTATCTAGCAAGAAAGCTAAAAAGACCGGTGAGAAAAAAGTATCAAGTATGCTAAAAAATTTTATCAAAAAGTTATTATCTGATGTGGAACCTATTCCCGGTGGAAGCTTGGAAGAAACAAATGATATGGCTCTCAATACCAGGGGTATTTTTTTGCAACTCTCTGATAAGATAGATAGTGCCGAATCTAAAAATGAAGATGCATCTCGTGGCCTTATCACCAGCTACTTTGATTTTGGAGAAGCTTTATATAATCGATATAAGGAGCTAAAACCCACTTACGGTAAAGATGGAGCTAGGGCTTTGGTTAAAAGTGAGGTTAGGAAGGAAATTCCTGAGCCGAAATTCTCCGATGATGCTTTAAAAAAAAGAATGGAAAGAGCCCGAAAGATGTTTAAAATTTTCAATACTATAGGCAAAGAAAAAATAGCACGGGTAAAATCTATCCCTCCGGGTTTCATTCTGAATCTTACTGTTGATGATACCGATTACGTAATTGCTGAAGTTTTAAAAGGATCAGGAAGCGCGTAATACTGCACCATATTCTACTGCGCCCTAGTGACATAGTGTCCCGCCCTGGCAATTAGAAAAATAGTGTTTTCTTGTAGTTGTATTTCAAAAATATATTATTAAACCATTTTATAATATTTTACCCATATCGGGCTGGTAATTTTTAACCTTACTTATTACTCTACGTGTGTTAACGATAACCGTTAAATGTATGCTATAGCCCATAGATCATTAATACTGCACCCTGGTGACATGATGTCCCGCCTCAGCAACTATGTAGAAAAATAAACACTACAAAGTGGACTGATTATTTCTAGTGTCATGTGTTAGAATTATTCCACAATGTAAAATTTATCTGTATTACCCCTTCTCAAAAATAAATTTTTCAGAGTAAAGCAGATATGTGAAATCTCATTTTCGAATTTATGAGAAAATAGGGGGCTTATCGTTATGCATAATTAATTTGTGAGATGGGCACAATCTCAAAGTGCCATTTGTCTGGAATTAGTACCTAACCAAGTTAGCTCATGCCACATATGTTCTGAATTTATTTTATTGTATTAATATGTATATAATCGAAGGTTTATATTAGTCCGCAGACAATAGTATAGACGTCATCATGGGTTAAGTCCCGAATCTTGTATTTATTTTCCGCATGTATTAATAAAACTTTTTCTTGGCAAAAAACCCGTTAACAAGTTAACAGGTTTCGACATAACCTATATATTTTTACCAATTTCTTGGATGAGACGTATAAGAAAAGCGTTGGTGATGAAATAAGGCGATACACGTAAAAGAATAGGTTAATAAAGTTAACTCAATAGTCTCCACTAATCGCAAGTTACATTGTAAAAAATCGCGTAAAAATAAAAAATGGTGAGGGCATGGAACCCCCCTTCTTTATTTCATAATAATTGTTGCCGGAACAACAATATACAAATAAAAAAAATATATTAAAAAATTTTTTAACCGGCATGTCCATCATTGAGAACATTATCTTTATATTTCAATTGAAATATAAACCCTCCTATTGGCCAAGTATTGCACTCCTTATTTGTAATAATATTATCGAGTCCAAACCTTCCTTCATCAAATTTGAAATATAGCCCATTTATTTTTGAAACTGTACTATAATTTCGTAAAATGGTACAAATAAAGGTATAGATGTAAGAAAAACAGAATTATATAATACAAGCTTTATAAAATGATTTAAAAAAATGCATAACTTACAAGAAAGCTTTTTTTCAGTGAGCTCTTGCGGTTTTTCAGGACCATCCCCACACAGACTGATATTTTTTTTCCTATCAAAGAACTTGGACTATCTACAAAAATTAATGATATATATTATTTAATCGTATTTTATTAACAAAGATAGAAAGAGAATTAATTCATTCACCAATAACTTCAACTGAGATTTTCCCAAACCTTGCCTTAGGCATTTGTGCGACTCCTAAATATAAAAATTATAATTAGTTTTACTTTCTAGAATCCGACCAACATAGTAACTAATACCTTTAAAAAAACAGGCGAGTAAATCAAGTAATATATATATATATATGAGTAAAAAAAAATCGACTGTGAGAAATAATTCTGCAGGAAAGTATCACAAAACCTTATACGTACCCAATTTTGTGCGACCGGATTGACAAATATTTTACAAAAGGAATCTGAGTATGTATCAAATTTTTTAGTCATAGTGTAACATTTATGTAACGTCGAGGAATTGATCACGGAACGATCATAGAAATTTTATTAAATTCTTATACACGATCAGGGAACGATCACAGAATGTCGCAGTTTAATCAGCGGAAGGTAACAATTCATCGATTTATGTGAAGACATTTTTTTCGCAAGCGAAAAAACAAATATATAGAGAACATATTTTGTGGTACAAAAATTGTTAATCGAATTATTTTTCTTTTTTCGAATGAAATGAGAAAAAAGGACTCTACCCAACATAGCTACTGCACCATATACTGCGCCCTGGTGACATGGTGTCCCACCTCGGCACTTAGTTTTTATAAAAAAAAAAATTATTATCAATATATAATACTAAAAAATGGTACATAAGGTACGTAAATACCAAACAAGACTGGGTGCATATTATTCCCAACATAAAAAGCTAAAAAAGATAGTAAAATCGTTAAAAGAAACTATTGACTAGATAGAAAATTATATAGAAGATCGAACTGGTGTTGAGTTTGGCAAAAATTTATTAGATTCTGATTCAGATTCAGATTCAGACCTGCCTTTCTGTGATCTCCAATTAAGAGCTGAGAAAAAAAGAAATTAAGAAGCAAGCTTAAAATAATAAATACTATCTGCCTCTTCATAAAGCCTTATTTTAGAATAAGGCCTTGGTTCGTTAACCAAATTTTTTTCAGCCCCTTGATCTTCGATCTGTGGGGCAATAATATTTTTTTTCTGAATGTTCTTTTTTCGAATGAAATGAGAAAAAAGTTGCTGAAGCTCTTTTTCTTGCTCTAAATACTTAGTTAGCAACTTCTTGCTAAAATCATTAATTTCAGCCTTAGATTTAAGAGCAGAATATAGTTTTTCTTTAAGCTCAAAAAACAATATATCTGACTGAGTCAGCTTACAAAAATCGCAAGAAGGCAGAGGTATAGACATTGGTCATGGCCTTTTTTGTATAGTAAAAAAAAATATATTTGGAATAATACATATTTCTGGTTTATCCGGAACCTCCTATATATCCTATATATCCTATATGTTCTATTTATCCTATATGTCCTATTTATCCTATCTAATATATCCAGTATATATCCGGTATATCCGGTATATCCGATATATCTGGTATATCTGGTATATCCTATTTAATAAATTATTTCGAAATAATATATTAGATATAAAAAAATATTACTACCATGCTTAGGCAACGCATAAGATGTGATGCTTCTTTTTTATCACTGGCTGATTATGATTTTATTATACAATGCCATAATGATAGACCAAGGTCTAAAGTTTTGAATGAGCTAAAAGAAAAATATAGCATATCACAAAAACGTATTTATCAGATCTGGAGAGGCAAGGAAAAAAATAGAGTTGCATGGGATCAACCAATTCCGCCTCTCAACTTTGTCGAGGATAGTAGAAAAAATTTGGTTAATGAATCAATTCTGGCTGAGCCAGCCCCCTTTTTTCTCATAAATTCGAAAAAAGAAAATTCTGATTTTAATGATCAGATTCTACCTGAGCCGGCCTTGATGTATGTCGAGGAAGGTAGGGATCTAATTGCATTTTATGAAAAAGAAGCTATTTGTGATAAAAAAAATATAGACAAATTTAAACATATACTAGCCCAGTAAACTATTCAGATCATCATAAAATAATAAAAGCTTTTCACATATCCTGCTAAGAACCTCTTTAGCGTTAAGAGTATCAAATAACATTTTTTCAAGTTCTTCATAACTCATAGATTTTTTTTTCTGATTGGATGCTATTGACTTCCGGCCCTTTTGAGCTTGCAAGAAAAGAAGGGGACTTATGTACCGAAAGGGGTATAGTAACTACTTTATCTTTATGCATTAACTTGAATTCATGCTTGACAATAGGCTCCCATCCAGCACGATCAAGCCAAGGTGTGCCCAATAATATCCAGGATTTATCATCATCCATGACTGGAAAGTCTTCAGAGATTGTACAACTATTTTCTCCCTGACCAACTGTAACCGAAATGTTATAAGATATGCCTGAAGACTCTAAGGAATTATTACGCCATTTAACTGATGGTTTCTTATTTTTATCTACTTCTGTTCCCAATAGTTTTATAAGGCCTTTTGAGATAACTAAGCAATTTGCCCCACTATCTATCATAGTAGAAAGCACTTGTATGATTTTTCCTAATGGCGAGCTAATCTTGCAACATATAGTAGCGACATCATTGGGAATAATTTTACGAATAAAATTAATTTTTATAGGGTTGGGCCATGAAATTTCTGTCTCTGATTGCGATCCCTCTGGGGCTGTTTGGGGCAGTATATTTGTTTGCTAGGAAGCAATTCGAATTAGATCTGATATTGGTTGCAAGATATGAGAGAATATCATAGTAATCTTATGCCAGAACTTTTCACGTTCCTTGTCTGAGAAATTTGAAGTAAAATGATTTAGAACAGGATCTTTTAGTGCAATGAATTCAGCATTAACATATTGTAACCATTAATAGAAACTTCTTTAGGCTGTGTACGAGTAAATGAATCAACCATTGATCGTAAAATAGCAAAAAATGTGTTTAGGCTAATATTATTTGTAGGAATTTTAAGTAGCCTAATATCTTTACTGCCCTTTTTATCAGAAGCGGTGTTACTAGATTTTTTGCTAGAAGTTTTTGGGCTGGCACTTTTGCGCTTCTTTGATCTCTTGGTATCAGAATAAGTTATTTTTTTTATAGCATTGACTTCGTATTCTTCTGAATCGCTTTCTGAATTACTAGACTCACTAGTCCCAGAGGAATC
>QKWP01000666.1:0-49211 GCA_003550325.1 Gigaspora rosea
TTTGTTTAAATTAAAATTATTCATATTTATATACCATGATAGGTGAATATACTTGTTATTATTTACTCAGAACTGGAGTTATTTGTGGATGTACTTGCCATCGGCCTGAAGGATGCCATGAACATTGGAAGGCTAGAAAGCGTTTTCCTTGCAAAGTTTGTAGTAAACCAACTAGCTCTAAACCTGGCCTTTGTAGAAAGCATGCTAATAGATATTATGTAACTCAGTATATTAATAGACTTCAGGAAAAGGCTTACTCTAATACATATAAATGATGACGTGATCAAATATTTATCGTCTTCTAGCTATAAAAAAATTTTCACCAAGCTAAATATATAAAAGTGCTATAAAATATAGCAGGATGACGATTAAAATGATTTTTAAACATCATTCATATAGAGGTGTGAAAAAAGTGTCCCAGAACTCCCCTTTTTGCCCTACTAGAGGTATCTTTGCAACTGATGTGATCTAAGCTGGTCATCAGAAAAAGCCCGAGACTATCATCAAGATCACTGTTTTGGATTGGGTGAAGATTGTCAAAGAGTTGATTTACCTATCAAAGATGTCAATAATTTTGAAAAGTTCAAAAATTATGGACGAATGATCAATGCCCCATGTGTTATTCTAGCTGACTTTGAATCAGATAACAAGAAATGAGATCATTCTGGTGGTATAATGAAACAAGTATCAGAATATGGTGGGAAAATGCGTAAAATTGCAGAGCAAAAGGCCAATAGCTTTTGTTATCTAGTCCATTGGATTGATACAGGACATGTATAGGGTCCTTTCTTATATTAAGGAGAAAATGCTACTCAGGAGTTTGTCAAAAGAATTGATAAGGAGTTGGTTGAGATAAATAGAGTCTTAGCTATAAAACATGATCGAATTGAGACTAAAAAAGATAAAAAAAATTTAATGAAGCAGATATTTGTTGGATTTGTAAAGAAAAATTCGTTATAAATGAAGATAAAGTTAAAAGCTTAGAAAATAAGGTATCATGGCTTAATAAAAAGTTAGAAGATACCTCAGAGAATTCAAAAGATTATAAGACCTTAACAAAACAAATTAACAAAATAACTAAAGATATTAATCATGCAAAATCTATGGATATAAAGGTTTGGAACCACTGTCATATTACAGGTAAGTTTAGAGGTGCTGCTCACAATCCATGTAATCTTAAGCTTCAAATCGAACCTTGGAAGACCCCTATTCCAGTTGTCTTTCATAACTTCCAAGGCTATGATTCTCACTTAGTATGTGAATCTGTTGGAAAATTAGTTAATGTACATCAAATTACAGTTATAGCTGAAACATTTGAGTGATACAAGTAGGTCAGCTAAAATATATAGATAGTTTGCAATTCATGAATAATAGCTTAGCAAATCTTACAAAGAATTTAGGTACCAACCATCCTATTACAAGCCAACACTTTAAAGACTATTCTCAAGATCAAATTTCATTAGCAAGTCATAAAGGAGTTTATCCTTATGATTATATCGATTCACAAGATAGGTTTAAAGAAACAGAACTTCCTCTTATTCATGAATTCTTTAGTACTCTTAAAGGTATGATCTCACTAGAGGACTATCAACACGCCCAAAAAGTATGGAAAACTTTTGGTTGTAAAAATTTAGGTGTGTACCATGACCTCTATCTTAAAATCGATGTACTCAGTCTTGCAAATATTTGAACCCAATTTCGAAAAACATGCATGCAATATTATAAGCTTGATCCTAGTCATTATATTCAGCACCAGCACTATCTTGGGATGCTATGCTTAAGAAAACAGGTGTTGAGATTGAGCTATTTACAGATATGTCAATGCATAATTTTATAGAAGAGGCTAAGCGTGGAGGAATATCTATAGCTTGTAAGCGTTATTTCAAAGCAAATAATCCAAAAATAGGCAAGGGATTTAATCCATCCAAGCCTACAACATGGATTTCATATGTCGATGCAAATAATCTTTATGGCTGGGCTATAAGCCAGTATTTGCCTATTGGAAATTATCAATGAGAAGGAAGACAAGGACATTTTAAAAATAATCCAACCTTCCAAAAAGAAATGCTTAATAAAATTCTTAATACCAAAGCGGATGCTAAAAGAGGATATTTTCTAAAGATTAATACGCACTTCCCTCTAAAAACTCATGACTATTTAGGTGATTTACCTCCAGCAGTAGAGAATATGGCTGTAACTAAAGATATGTTGGATCCACATACTACAGAGCTTGTAGTTAAATTGGATGGTGGACGTTTCTCAGCTACAAAAAAATTAGTACCTCATCTTGGTCTACGAAAGGATTATGTTATCCATTATCAAGAACTTCAATATTACGTAAAATTGGGTATGATAGTAGATGAAGTAATAGAAATCCTATCTTTCGATCAAACTAACTGGCTTGCCCCTTATATAGCCTTTAATACAAAAAAGCGACAAGGTGCTAAGAAATCTTTTGAGAGAGACTTCTTTAAGCTTATGAACAATTCTGTTTATGGCAAAACTATGGAGAATGTTCATAAATATCAAGATGTCAAGCTCATGGCTATGAATAATGAGCAAGATGAAAAGAAGTTTATTAATAAGATCCGTAAACCATCTTTTAAATATGCTAGACAACTTGGGCTATCACTTATAGGAGCACATATGGGAAAAGCTAGCATAACACTCAACAAGCCTATAATTGTCGGAGTATCTGTTCTAGGTCTTAGCAAACTTTTGATGTATTGCTTTTGGTATGGGTATATAAAAGAAAGATATGGTGATAAAGCCATACTCGGATATATGGATACCGACTCATTTATAATCTTGATAGAAACAGATGATATCTATAAGAATATGGCAGAGTAACCCGATCTTTTCGATCTTAATGATTCTAAGACTATTGGACTTTACAAAGATGAAACTCCAGATAATATGATTGCAGAATCCTATCATATTCGATCTAAGAATTATCACTATGTTTTGGCTGATAAGTCTACAAAGTCTAAACATAAAGGAGTTAGCAAAAAAGGTATGATTGAAATAGCTACTGATACATATTTCTCATCTTTAGAAGGGTCTTTGCTAGATGATCCGATAGATAGATCATTATTATCAGAAGAAGAAGCTATGCGAACTAAAGCAGATACTATGACTCTAGTATACCAAGACTATCTCTTTGGTAATGAAGTATTCTATGCCAAAAATGTAGGTATACGATCAAAAGATCACATATTATCTTTGGTCGAATCAGAAAAAAAAGCTATGTGTTCTATTTATGATAAAAGATGGGAATTACCTGATAAAATAACTAATTTGCCACATAACCATTGGCATATACAAGCATATAAAAATTTTATATCAAATGGAATGACTCCAGAGGTAGCCCAAAAAGAGCTTTAAGGGTTAAGCTCTCAAAAAGGTATCAAAATGAATGTGTATCTCACATATCTAGCTTACCGGTATAAACTAGATTAGTAAGAAACATATATCAACTTGAAACATTCCTTAGACCCAAAGAAGAATCAGAGATTTGGCACTCTGTGCCATCATTGCTTCACAATAGAATTATATATAATATATTTTTTTTCCTAAATTGCGTAAATGCAGGTTGGTAGTATGTGTTCTCTAGATAACAATGTCATATTTCATGAATTTTTTAGCCAATTCCAGTTGTTTCAAGAGCTTGAAACAAAAAGTATAAAACTCCATCACTTTTCTCATCTATCTCAAAAATCGCATCTCAAAATTAATCAATTTCTAATTATGAATATATCTATTTCTGCATCAGATATTCTTAACCAAATATCCAATTTATGTTACATCTGCCAAGAACCAATTAAAAAACCAGTCACTGTCTTGGAATGTGATCATATCTTACATTTCAACTGTGCTATTAGTTTTTTGCAATTAGTGAAAATATTACCTGCCCAGTTAGAAATTGCCAAAATCGAATAAAAAATATAGAAGCCGTCGAAGAGGATATTAGTGATTTTGCAGAAGCTTTAAAACCTGGAAATACTCCTAAAGTTAAATCTTTTCTTTGAGAAATTTCTATTGCAGAGCAATGGCTCTTCGAACCTAAAGATTTATCCTATTCTGATGCGATAGAAGAAATATCTTCTTCGACTGCACAGGGATTTATTCTCTTATATAAAAATATAGATCAAGCTGAAAAATTACTTGCTCGCTTAGAAAAAAATGTGATTCATGCGAAAAAAGAAGTCATCTTGTCTTATTATCAGCTCGGGAAAGCAGATGCAGAAAAACTTAAAGAGTTACTAAAGATACCAACCCTCTACGCACAGCACAGAATAAGATAGTTGCTGATATTAAGAAATTACTCTCTAGTAATACTTCAATTAATGTTATAAAGAAAAGAATTGCTACAGCTCGAAAGACTTATGATATCTTTAGCACAATTGGTGAGGATAAGATCCAACGAATCAGAAATTTTAGCGCATCAAGTATTGGGGCTTTCAAAAAAGATGAAATTGAGTTTATTAAAACTGGAGATAACAAATCTAAATTTAGAATAGAAAGGAAAAGTTCAAATATATGGACAGACTTCGATATATTACAGAGCAATGACCCAAAGGGTCTTAATTCTGGTACAAATTCTTTAGAGTTGAATTATACAATTGATGTATCATTTATGGATGATACAGAGATAATATTAGACAAATAATGATTTTCATATCATATGATATAATGCGGTTTTGGCTCGACATCATATGATCAAGTGTATTAAATTTGCCAATCTAATATTATAAAGGGTTATAACTCTTTGAGCCTAAATGCACATAATGTATGCATCAAGTCCTTATTTTTTAACAATTTTAATAAAGTTATGGGTGGAAAACAAAATAATAATATATATCTATACTCAACAATTACATGATTGATATTATATATAACTACTGTGTCTTATATAATGTAGTATGTGACCCCACAAGTCACAATGTCATGTGCTACTGCGCCTGGTGACATGGTGTCCCGACCTGGCAATTTACTATGATAATCCTAATATGGTCGAAAGCCAAAGTTTTCTACTATGTACTGTGAAAATTTTAAATCTCTAGCATTAAAATTCATAATAATATAGCCTATCAAAGATGATCAACTGTTTGATGATTTTTTTGATCTATTACAAAGCAATGATCCTTCGGATCTACAAATTTTTGCAAATCACACTATTAATATATTTATGATCATCATGATTAATGTAGGTTTAAGTAGGGTTGATAATCATTCATATAATTATTATTATAAATGGTCATACTATAGTTAAACTAAGATTAAACTGTGATTGAACTGTGATTGAACTAAGATTAAACTATTGTGAAAATTTTTCTGTTTTTTTAATATAAATCTTGTAGGATGTGTTACACAATATCAAGCAATATTTTATTATGATAATCCTTATATGGATCGAAAGCCTATGATCTCTGCTACAACATATATAAATATCAAATCTCAAACATTAAAATCCATAGAGATATAGTGTCTCAAATACATGCAACCATTTTACGATTTTTTTGTGATTTATAATTTTACTGACTATAATCATGATATAATATATTATATATTACTACTGTATCTTATGCATATAACTACTGCACCATATACTGCACTTTGTATAATATAGTACATAACCTTGAATTGAAATTTGGTATTGCGAAGCAATAACCCTTCAGGTCTATCCCATAGGTGTAATTTATTGTTATACCTGTGAACATTTAATATTTGTTGGCCACTCAAGGCCACATTCTTATAAAAACAATATTAATAATTGATTTTTTTAAAATAAATCAACACTAAAATTGAATCACATATTTATAATGTATAAAGTTATTAAATTCAATAGGTCCAAATCTCAAAATAGTATATAAATCATATAATCTCTAAAACACACTATAATAAATCATAAAATGGTTGGCATAAACACTCGTAGAACTGATTGTTCTGATGCTGAATGGATTGAATATTGTAATATGTCACAAATTCATGATAATGAAACTCCTAGTGAGTGGATGAAACGGATTTGGGAACGTCTTATATATTTCAGAGAAAACAATCTATTTCCTTCTAAAAGTAACAAATACCTTGAAGCTAGGAGATTAATACTATTGCCAAATAGTGGTTCTTATGCTCCTGAAATCAGAATAGCAATATGTTTCTCTTGTGATCAGTTAGTATATACTGGACAAAGAAAGAAGAATATAGGAAATTATAACCATATAGGAATAGAGAGACATTGAAAATTTTCATGTACCGGAAATAAATACTGTGGTGTGAGTTATAATGAGTACTTGCTAAAAGTCAAGAAAATATATATTTCAGGATATGATTACGATAATGAGTATGCATTGCATCAATATGGATTGTGGATGCAGAATGCTATCAAAAAGATCGAACGTGCTAGAGAAATTGGTAGGAAAATTCAAGCTGTAAATGTAATACAACAAAAATGGCTAGAGTATTTCTACAGACCCGATGGTCTTTGTGCTACAGAGCTTGCTCAATATTACCAATTATTATGGGTAGTTCGAGAAGAAATGCGACAAGTTAACAATATATAATACATATATAAATTTCAAATCACTAACATTAAAATCTATAGAGATAGTGTCTCAAAGACATGCAACTATTTCACGATTTTTTTTGCTTTATAAAACAAATTTAAATATATTATATATCAAATAAATTAATTATTAAAATGACAGACATTGAAGAGATTATTGACTTGTATGCAGAAATACCTAGTTTTCATGAAGATTATAAATATCTTCTTAATAAACTACCTCCATCATTAATAAATGATGCATGTAAGTGTCTTATAACCAGAAAAAGAAATAGTTTAACAAAAATTAAGGCTAGTTATATAAATTCTGAAATTGAATCATTTTTAAAACATGAAATTGAAAGATATAATAGACAAAAACTACAATATTCTAAAGGTATATATATTTATACTATGGATATAGGAATACAAACAGAAAATATTAATTTAGTAAATAAATCAATACAAACTAAAACTTTTGATAAAGCAATTCAAATTGAGAATATTGATTTCTTAGACAAATAAAAAAAGCCAATAAATTATTAAATAATGCATCAAATATTTTATCTAATATTTAGTCTGCAAAGCAGGAAAGTCTGCAACTCCTATTTTATAATTACTTTATAGAATAAATAAGAGTTATAAAATTATTTTTTTCATGTAATTACATAGCTTTTCACGAAAGTTGTCTTATAGTTATTTTATAGAATAAATTAAAGTTAACAAATTATTTTTTTTATGTAATTACATGGTTTTTCACGAAAATTATTCAAATCTTCTTACCCAACTACCACCTTCATTAATAAAAGCTGGATGGATTCGACTTACAACTCGAAAAAAAATCCATTATCAGAAAGTGAAGCCAGTAGTATTAACCCTATTATAGAGGCATTTTTAAAACATAAAGTTGATAGATATCAAAGAAATAAAAAACCTCGATATAATCCTACAATAAAAGTAGAGACAGAGTCTCATTGTATAGTAATACCAGTTTCAAAACCTAAAATGTTAGGATTCGAAGAAGAGACAAAATCTCAAATCTCTGATTCTTCTTCTAATAGTTTGCTTTATAATACCAACATTGTTTCATTACACTCTGAAGAAGAGGTTAATGCTAGAATCAAAGAAGCTACAGATAATTTACGTCAAGAATTTATTAAATCTACTGAGGAAACCTTAAAAACTATTAAGCAACAGAAAGATATAGAATGCAATCAAATTAAGATAGATATAAATAATAGAGCTAAAAATTTATTTGAGATTACATTGAAAAACATATTCGAGATGGTACTATATTTAATCTTATTCATGCATTAGAAGAGAAAGATGGTAGGTTATATCCTGATAGATCTAGATTTAAAGGGTTATAATTCAGAGAAGAATTGATTTATACATTTTTCTCATATAGAAATATCTCGAACTTGTGATTTATTAATTATTTTTTTTTATTGCAAAGTACCGTAGTGCACTGACCAAAAGACCCGGGGTTTTATACAAAACCCCTGGCAAAAATCTTACAAAATACCCGTGGGTATTTCATTCGGTAACGGGTATTTTGTGCGGTAGGATCTTTTAGGTGGGGGATATTTTGTTCGGGTGGTACTTTGATGCAGGGTATTTTATATGGGGGTATTTTAAACGACATATGGTAGCGTCGTACAGGTACCGGTAATATAAAGCCAATTCGTACTTCGAAAAAAAAAAGAATGATTACCTAAGCACACACCGCGCACAAATTTATTAGCAGCTTTCCATATCTGTAGAACTGAAACCAAACCTATTACAGTATTACGCATAAGTGTCAAAAAATATTTGCAGGTTTGTGAATGTAAAAAGTTGATTCACCAGACTTATTTTCTGAAAGCAAGAAATTTTTTAAATGTACCGTAATGACAAAAAAAAAAGAAAAAAAAACCCCCATACTACATACATTAATTCTCGCACCCTATAGAACCCTCTACCAAAATCTTGCATAATGGTCCGTGGAAATTTTAAGGCTCGATGTGCACGAATTACAAGTAAAAAAAGAAGATCGTGGTCAGCACGTGAAAAATTAATGATAGTCGCTTACTATGAAAAAGGACATAGTAAACGCTCAACTGCTGAAGAATTCAAAATTCAACCAAGCCAACTTCGAGACTGGATAAATAAAAAATCAAAACTCTTGAAAGCTGCACCATATATTCAGAAGTTGTCAATTGGAGCTAGACCAAAATACCCTGAACTCGAAACTGAATTAATTGAATGGTTTTGGGGGCTTCGATCTCAGAATAAAACTGTTAGTCGGTACATGATTCAAGCAAAGGCTCGTGCTCTTTGCGCTACTTCTCGCTTCCAAGAAAGGTATCGAGGGATTGGAAATCATAAATTTTCGCAAAAATGGGTAGATGGGTTTATGTCAAGAAATAATTTGGTAAACTGAAGACGCACTACAACTGCTCAACATCTTTCTGAAACTTACCTGGAAGATCAAAATGAATTTTTATCTCTTGTACTTTTCAAACGCCGTAAATATAATTATCCTTTGTCACTAATTGGTAATATGGACGAAACTGCTGTGGCTTTTAATATGACTTATAATACTACTATTGAAGAAAAAGGCACCAAAACCATTTCAATTGTGTCTACTGGGCATGAAAATTCGAACTTTACCGTTGTTTTAGCCTGCTTGGCTGATGGCACTAAGCTTCCACCTGTAATCATTTTTAAACTAGTTAATGTACCTCATGAAGAATTTCCCGATGGTGTAGTTGTACGTGCTAACCCTTCAGAGTGGATGAATGAAAATGAAATGTTATGGTGGGTGGAAAATATTTGGACCCAACGAACACAATCTAGAAGCAATCCACATTCTTTGTTGATTTTGGATGCATTCGCTGGTCATAAAACAGATCTTGTCAAACATCGTTTTTATGGAAAACGTACTGATTTGGCTGTAATTCCTCGTGGTTTAACATCTCGCCTACAACCTCTCGATGTTTCTTTGAACAAGCCATTTAAAGCAAAAGTATAATCAAACTAATATCTTTTTTTTTTATAAAATATATTTTAATCTGCGAATTTTTGATATCGTAGTTGCATTAATTGAATTTAACAATATTTTAAATAGATGCGAAAGATCTATAATCAATGGTTTGATGAAGGCATTAAAGAATATACTAAGGCAGGCAAATTGAAGCGTCCTTCTTATTCTTTAGTCGCGAATTGGGTAAAAGAAGCTTGGGAAGCTATCGATGTTAATTTATTAGGAAGTCTTTTAAATGTTGTGGAATCTCAAATGAAATGGATGGATCCGAGGATGATCTAATTTTTGATTTTACACGAATTGATAATCAAACTAATCCGGGACGAGGAATTGAAAGCGAAGAAGAATTCGAAGATCGAGATGATGATGATAACGATGAAGGTGAAATTGCAAACGAAAGTGAAGGTGAAGATGCAAATGAAAGTAAAGATGAAGATACAAGTGAAAGTGAAGGTGAAGATACAAATGAAAATGAAGGTAAATATGCAAACGAGAGTGAAGGTGAAGATGCAAACGAAAGCGAAAGTGAAGATGCAAATGAAAGTGGAATAGTTTATGATAATTATTATGAAGAAGGTGAAGAATTTTCTGTTGTTCAAGACTGGAATTAATGTTCAATTAGTAAGTGGATTTTTATAGCTTTTAGTTTTATCTACGGTATATTATTTTTTATGCATTGTTGTTAATACATTATGACCAAATTATTACATAATAGAATTCAGAGATGAAACATTGAATCAAGATTAGTTATTGCAATTAGAATGGAGTAGGAAGGGTCAACATAATGCATTTATTATTAGCAATAAATTTCTGAAATTGTAAGCTGAGGCTATATTTGGGTCATTATTTTCAAATAAAGCATCGTGTTGGATATTGCTATCAAATGAAATTTCATCATAAATATGCCAAGGCGGTATGCTAGTAAAATGCATAATGTTAGATGAGAATAATTAGAGCCTTTTTTGATTTTCGCTTAATTTATTGCCTAATTTGTTTTTTTTTAAAAAAAAATTAAGGTACACGACTTTTATTAGTAAATAAGTGACGTATTTCGAATAGGATTTTTTTAATAATATTTTTACTACCATATTACCGTGAAATAATGCGCAGGGGTAAAATTATGAATTTCGGCCTGAATTAAGCTTAATTTGGGCTGAACCTCGAAATAACGCCCCTGCGCGTTATTACGCGGTAATACGGTATGTTGAATTATAAAACGGAAAAAAAATAAAATTCGCTAAGGTCCCATTAAGTAATTGTCTACAAAGTAAGCAGCACCAGCACATTTCAGTTGACAACGGTAATAAATATGATATATCCGGGTCTTTTACAAAATTCCATATTGAAAATTTGAAAATACCCGGATATTATACCCGGTGAAAAAAAAGACGCTATGCAAAATACCTAAATCTTTTGCATGGGGGTACTAAGAAAGGGGTGTATTTTGGTCAGTGCACTACGGTATTGGCTTTTTGAGTCTAGACCCAGGTCATGATTCGGAGAAGAGGTAAAATCTTGAATCTTTAATTCATTATCTAATAACTTGCTTTGCAAGAAATTATCCTCACTAGATAGTCTAAAATCTGGGTTAAAACCTGCAGGAGCATGCCATTCCTTTAATAATACATTGTTATCCTTATTAGATAGACTATTGCAAAGCAATGACCCTTCAGGTCTAGAAGAATCAGTAGATACTTGGACCGAATCTTGCTTGTGAAAAGTCAGATTGATTTCCGGTTTAAATATCTCTCTCTGGGACTTATGTACTGAAAAAGGTATAGTAGTTACTTTACCTTTATGTATTAACTTGAATTCATGCTTGACAATAGGCTCCCATCCAGCACGATCAAGCAAAGGAGTGCCTAATAATATCCAAGGTTTATCATCATCCATTACTGGAAAATCTTCTGTAATTGTACAACTATTATTTCCATAGCCAAAAGTAATTGGTACATTATAACAAGTTCCAATAGATTCTAAAGAATTATTACGCCATTTTACAGAAGGTTTTTTATTTTTGCCAATATTTATTCCTAATAGTTTTGCAAGACCTTTTGATTTAAGAGAGCAGTTTGCTCCACTATCTATTAATGCACCAGGTACTTGAATGTTTTTTCCAGATGGTGAAGTAATTTGGCAAGTAATAGTTGCAACATCATTAGGAATAATTTTATGAATAAAATTAATTTCTATAGGATTTGGCCATTAAATTTCTGCTTCTGGTTGCATTTCTTCTGGGACCTTTTGGGATAGTGTATTTGCTTGCTGGGTAGCAATTCGAATTAGATCAGATATTGGTTGTAAAATATGAGAGAATACCATAGTAATCTCATTCCAAAACTTTTCTCGTTCTTTGTCTGAGAAATTTGAAGTAAAATGATTTAGAACAGGATCTTTTAGTGCAATGAATTCGGCATTAATCATATTATATCCATTAATAGATACTTCTTTAGGTTGTGTACGAGTAAATTAATCAACCATTGATCGTAAAATAGTGAAAAATGCATTTAGGGTAATATTATCTGTAGGAATTTTAAGTACCTAATATCTTTACTGCTCTTTTTATCAGAAGAAGTGTTACTAGATTTTCTGCTAGAAGTTTTTGGTCTAGCACTTTTGCGCTTCTTTGAGCTTTTGGTATTAGAAAAACTTATTTTTTTTTTGTAGCATTGACTTCATATTCATCTAAATTGCTTTCTAAATTACTAGACTCACTTTCAGATGATTCAGAAGATTCTGATTTGCTTTGTGAATATGACAAGGTATTAGTTTCAAGTTCATTTTCGCCAGGTGTTGTATTATCATTTTTACTACTAGATTCTGAAGATGATTCATCTGAAATTATATGGGCATTAACATGCTTTGATTGACTTGATGATTTCTTTTTTTGGGTCTTAGATTTTGATTTTGATTTAGCCTTGCTATTATCATTTTCACTACTACTAGATTCTGAAGATGATTTCTTTTTTTGGGTCTTAGATTTTGATTTTGATTTAGTCTTTGCATCAAGAAGATTTAGGCTTGTTAGAAATATTTTTTATAGCTTTAGCGATTTTAGTCTGATTAATAAGAAGGTCTTCTAATTGTTTACGAATATCTTCAACAGGATCATTATTATAAAAACTATTAGAATCAGGATCAGCATCATCTTTTACAAGATCATCTAAGAATCGATCTATATGAATCTTGTCTGCTTTTTCTTTAACAGGACCAGGCTTTTTAGCTAAAGTCTTTTTAACTCGCTTCATAATCTCTATAAATTGTCTAATCGTTTCAGTATTAGAGTCAACTTGAGATACTTGTTTTGGCTTTGCTTCAAAGATGCACTTCTCTGAGGCTAGACTTTGTTTTTCTCTAGAAGCTATTCGTTCTTCTACAAGCTTGTCAATATCCGCATTAGAATAAAATTGCTGTTGATGCTCTATAGCAGATTTTGGAATAGAATATGCTCCAGATAATTGCTCTGTCTTATATCTTTCGATTTCTTCGAGTTCTGTAAGCAATTCAGATACAGGCCTGTTAATTCCAATCCGTCGAATTTCTAATTGATTATCAGGAGAAATACCACGAATAAATTGTAATCGTATTTGTTGTTCATCAGTACCAGCAAGCCTAGCAAGTTTACATGACTTGGAATAGAAACGGCCAACAGGGTTGCTACCTTGAACTGTTGAACCAAAGAGCATTCGTTGTTTTTCTGCAGTAACTGTAGGATAGTTGGTCTTGAGCCAGTATATTGCTTGTTCAAGTCAAATCCCATCTGCTACTATAGATTGTCCAGCATTAGCATTTGGTGCATTGGGCAATCGATCTGTTGGGCGCCCATCAGCAAAAGACCAGTCTTCATCAAATACTGTATGAGCTGGAATAACAATATTTCCAGCCTGGCCCATGGCACTATGTCTTAAATTCACTCCAAGTTGTGCTGCTGTTCGTCCCTGTGTCGCACCTAAATTGACTTGGCCAGTATTATCTAATAAATTTCTCAATTCTCAATTTTTTCTTCGAAGAGATCTTTCATACCAATCTTTAGCATCACCCTTGAGACATGTTTCAAAAAGACCATGTGCTCATATTCTGTGAGCATGTCCAGCTAATACATTAATTCTACAGCCACAAGATATGAGCGAAAAGAATCAATAAATTCTTCTGGATCCTCATCGTGATAGCCATAAAAATTTGGAGGTGGGTATCCTGCTATTCCTCTATATTGGTTATTTATTGGTTGATTATTCTGAAGTACAAAAATTTGCTAATTCAAATTATTAATTAATTGTTCTGAATTTCGTGCTCGAGTTTTCCACTTACCCCACTTGTTGTCCAGTTGAATATTGGCAAGTAATAGGTCATTTTTTAGAGTCTTGCACTTATTTTTCCATTTGATGTATCGATTTTTTGTAAGATTTAAGAGGTGTGTAGTAATTGCTCTATCTGTCTTACATTCTTGTAATTGCTGATAGGTTCGTCTATTTTTGAATCTTAATGCAAAGCTTTCTATAAGCAATTCTAATATTCGTCTTTTTTGTGTGTGAATTGTAATTCACCCATCAAGTTCTCTAGATTTGAATATATTATGCCGTGTTCTGTGGGCCTCATAAGCCTGATGAAGAAGATCATAGTCATTTTGAAGTATGGCAAACTGGGTTTGTGAATCGGCAAACTGGGTCTGGGAATTGGTTAACTGGGTTTGCAAAGTTATTAGCTGGGTCTGCAAATTCGTAACTCAATTTTCTGCATTAATTGCTCGAGCATTTGCTTATGGATATATTTGTAGCACCAATCTTTCAAACCTTTCTCCGGCATCAGAAATTATATCAAGATAATCTTCAATGCCATTTATTGTAGGTGCTGTTGTAATTGGACTCTGAAAATATTGTCTAATGTTATCAATCTCTCACCAGATTCTATTATTTTGAATCATGGCTTGATTTTCAGAAAGAGATAATGTTTGGGAGGATCCTGGTGGTTGTGCCATTTCTATAGTATCATTGGAATTTTTATTTCTAAGAAATGTTCCTTCGGATCTATACAAAACAAGCATTTTTTTATTAAGCTTGTCTATTTCATTCTGAAAAAATGCTAACTGCTTTTCTAAATAATCTATATAATTTTCTCGCTTTTCAGATTCTTTAAATACATTTTCTAACTGTTTTATAAGATTAGAAATTTCTGATCTCAATGGGTCTAGCTCCTCATCCTGAATTGAGATTTCTTTTTCAAGATAATTAATATAATCCTTTTTTGTAACAAGATCCTGTTGTAATTTGCAAACTCGATCTTGTATTACTAATAAATCGCTTTTAAATTGATTAATTTTACTAGATGATATATTTTCTAGCAATGCCATCTTTTTTTAAACTACAATAAGAAAAGATGTTAACTATTCCTATTATTCATGTAGATTCTGAAAAAGCTCGTGAATTAGATATATCTATTGCTTTGCGTAAGATTTATTATCAACCTAATGGCTATCAAAGAACTGCAAAAAAATTGTATGAAGCTTCAAAGCATATTGGGTTTAATTTTACATTAGCTAAAGTAGAAGAATGGCTTGAGAGACAGTTATTACATTTAATTCATAAATCTCATCCAAAGTATATTCCTTGTGCTAGTTTTAATAAGATTACTATCCCTATGGAAGTTATACAAGCTGATATTCTTTATATGCCATATGATAAAGTAGGGTCTATAACTTATATATTTTGTCTTACTTGTATAGATGTAGCATCAAGATATAAATGGGCGGAACCAATTGGAACTACTTTGGACATTTTGAATATGGATGAGCCTTCTTTGGAAGGTATACTAACTTCTGCTATAGTTGCTAAAGTTTTCGTTAAAATTTTTAATAATTCAAAGTGCTTTTTTACATGGCCTAAATTATTATTAACTGATTTGGGTTCAGAGTTTAAAGGAAGCTGTTAAAAACTTATGAAACAACATGGTGTTAAAATCCAAAAAGCTAGTTCTAAAAACAGTATGGGTATAGTTGAAAGATTTAATCGAACTTTAGCTAAAAAATTATTTCGTATTCAAGATGCACAAGAGTTATTGCTACCTTTACCTAAAAGATCAAGAGCCTGGGTTAAGAATCTCCCAATTATTATTAATGATCTTAATAACTCTGTAACTCGACTTCTTGGTATAACCCCAAATGAAACTATTAAAAAGAAATTTGTATACGCTAAAGCTTCTAAACCAAGATATGGACCTATAGATTATTATGAGATTCGATTAACATATAATAATCCTGTTTTATATTTACTTAAGCCTGGTGAATTGGAAGGTGGAAGAAGACATGCTACTGACATGAATTGGTCTCCCCAGATTTATTATATTCGTGAATCTCTAGTACAAAAAAATCAACCAGTTTTATATTGGATTGAAGATATTAATGGAAATGGCCCAAAGCGGTCTTTTGTTAGAGAAGAGCTTTTAATCATAAAGGATGTGCAATTACCTCCTCAGTGGGTGCTTGTGAATTAGATGCAAAGGGTCATTGCTTTGCAATAAAATTTTATGATATGAATGATGCTCGTGGAATACTTCAAGTTGGTGTTCCTGGTCTTTTATAAATTAAGAAATGCTTCATATTTAATTTTCTGATAAATATTAATCTATATTATCTATATTATCAATTTCATTATTATCAAGGAAGTTATCAATTTCACTTCGAATTTTAGTTAAATCTTTGAAATATGGTTTTGCTAATTTATAATATAAAAGATTAAGATCCCCAATAGCTTTTAATAGTTTGGGTTCGAATCTATACCATTGTTTATATTGCTCTTTCATCTCTATATATTTTTCTTTATTGGAAATTTGTTTTTTGCATATTCCACTATATATTCATCTGGCTCTTCGACATTAAATAAATTCCTATATTGCTTTTTATAGCCTTTCATTAATTTTCCATCTCTAGACTTTCCACAATAATCTGCTACTATAACTAACTCTTTAATAGCTTTAGCAATGTCTTGCCATTTAGGCATTAATTGATTTTCAGTTGAGGATTCGGCCTCATTGGATAATTAATTGATGTTTTTATTAGTAGATGTCATTTGAATATGTGATATGTTTTGATTATCTAAAGTTTTGTATATAATACTTTATAAAATCTTTTCTTTAAATAATTATTTAGTATATATATAATATGATTGGTGAATATACTTGCCCATTTTATCATAATACTGGTAAAATTTGTGGAAGAAATAGCATGCATCCCGAAGGGTGTAGTTATCATTGGAAAGCTAAAAGAAGAGTACCTTGTAGTGAATGTGGTAACCCAACTGGTTCAACTTCTGGTCGTTGCCCATTACATATCAGAGGTTATTATGTTACCCAATACTATAATAGACTTCGGTCAGCAAAATCTGTACATTCAAAGATACAAGAAATAACTTATGAGAAAATAATAGTTGCCTATAAAGAGCTCTTGCAAATATTAATATTACTCTTTGCAAAGAATGTTTTTACCCAATAAAATTAGATAAAGATGAATATTGTAATAATTGTCAGTCATGATAGATTACGTGCTAAGACCTTTAAATTAGATCCTAGATAAATGAAAAAGTTGGCCCATATTTTGTTAACTTTTAATATATAATACGAAATTTTGTAACCCTTATTGAAATTTTGTTACTCTTTGGTATATATGGTTATATTTTTTGTTACCCTTTGTTATATATGTATATATTTTTTGTTACCCTTTTTGTATATATGGGTCACATTTTTTGTGCCAGAAAGTAGTGAAGAATCGTCTTTAGAATTAATTCTACTATAACAAATAATATTTGTATCCTTTTTGATATGAATTTAGTTAAAAGAATATGTTCTAGATATACAACAATATTGGTATACTGATTGAGATTTTTGATGCCTAAATGATAGCAAACAAGATAGCATAAATAATTGTTATCTTTTTGATATAAATTTGAGCAGAAGATTGCATTCTAGATATACAAAAAATAATATCACTGAGCTAGAATGACGAAGCAAACACAAATTTATAGTCATTCGAGTAAAAACACAAATGCAAATTTATACCCACTATAACAAAATGATATCCTTTTTGATATGAATTTGAGTAAATAAATGTGTTCTAGATAATTTTTATTGAATTGACGACGTAAAAGTGAAATTATATGTAAGATTGATATCAGAAAATATGATATCCTTTTTGATATGAATTTGGGTAAATAAATGTGTTCTAGATAGAAATCATTGATTTGACGACACAAAAGCAAATTTATATGCAAGATTGATGCCACTGTGCCAGAACTCTCAATTTAGCCCTACTGTCGGGTTGATCTGGAATACCGGTAGTCATTTCGAAAACATTTTGCGCGCCCATATGTTTGGGTGGGTGGCTCAATATGGAGCCAGAATATGATTTTTATTGTATATGTTGTGTGTTAATACATGTATAAAGTAATAAGTCCGAAGCGGCAATTCCCTGAAGGTTTAGCAATAAATGTGTGGGGTTGCCGACACAGACCAGGTTCTAAGTAGATAAAATTGATAATCTGATTACCGGCCGGTGGATTCCTGCCTGCCAAAGCAGGCTGGCTGTTGAAATGGTAGAAGCATGTGCTTACTCAATTTGAGCTTAGTGAACTTGTGGAGAGGTGGGTGGACAAATTTTTTAATGCTAGTTTGCTTTGTGAGTGAAGAGAGAGAGAGAGATTGTGGCGAGTGTATTTATGTGATTTCTTGCCAATGCTTGTGTAACACCACGTGATTGGCCAATGTGTCTGCCGGTACTCTGAGTTTGATTCAGTAGTCCTTGTGCAACCTCACCTGATCAGCTGATTTTTGCCTTGTGTTACCTAGCTAATATTGGCCCTCCCTTTCTTGGTGTGTGCCCGGCCCTATACCTGAGTTATTGGGGCATATTGGGCACTTTGTAATTTTTCGAATAGTTGACTTTTGGTCAACTTCCAATGTTGGGTTGATCCGGAATACTGGTCAAGAATACCGGTAATCGGGTTGATCCGGAATAGTCAAAATTTGTGCATTTCCAGGGGAGACCGTCCCAAATTAGGGGGATGGCTAAAGCCATGTACCCATGTGAATTTTGGAATTTTAGTTAAAATTCGTATCAGAGACTGTTTAGCATTAGGGTTGGGTTAGGGTTAGAACCAATATAGTTAAAATTACCTTCCCGACATTTTTTATTAATGGCCCAAGGTAGGTTTAGAATGCCGTTTTTATGTTCTTGTGTTTTTTTTGTTTTTTGACTTCTTCGGGCTGATCCGTGCAAACAAAATTTCGCGACTCCGTTTGGTTGATTTACACGAAAATGTCACGTGGGTACATGGCTTTAGACGACCCCAAAATTAGGAAATAGTCAGGATGATCGTTACACAATTCATTAAAGTTTTTTATACAGTTTACAATACTCTTTTCATGAGGTCATCGTGGCTTATTCGCATTATGAAACGTGATAAATTAGTATACAAACTTGTGGCCTTTGTATTGTACTTTAATAAAATAGTTGGATTCAAGATGATTTACCGGATATTTATATTACGATTTATGTATTTATAAGTTATAATATAAATATCCGGTGAATCATCTTGAATCCAACTATTTTATTAAAGTACAATACGAAAGCCACATGTTTGTATACTAATTTATCACGTTTCATAATGCGAACAAGCCAATGACCTTACGAAAAGAGTATTGTAAACTGTATAAAAAAACTAATGAATTGTGTAACGATCATCCCGACTATTTCCTAATTTGGGACGGTCTCCCCTGGATTTGTGCATGCGTTTATTTTCGTCAATTCCGGATCAACCCGACATAGATTCCGAACACGTAAAAAAGGAAATTAAATTTTGTAAATAAACAAGGCGCGTAAAGATAGAAGTTTATGGCAAGAGTGTTAGTGTTGGAGACTACAACGATATATTGGTGCTCATTATTTGTAAAAATTTCCTTTCCGTCATATTTAATTAGTGCACCAAGGTCGATCTAAACATTGGTTTTCAAGTATTACGCGTCTCTTCCTTCGCAAATAAGTAAAATCACGATAATAATAATGCACTGGTTATCTTAGCAACCTATATTGATTCTCTATCGCTGTTATTAATTATGCATTATCGCTTAAAACATCGTTTTTTTAGCTCTTATCGTTATCGTTATTAAAACACTTCTTAACTTTTTATAAACGCGGTAATTAACTCTATTTTGTATGGAATATAACTCTTCAGGTTTCTTCATTGATTTCGTCAATTCGTCATAGGTTTCGTCAATTCGTCATAGGTTTCGTCAATTCGTCATAGGTTTCGTCAATCGTCAAGGGTTTCGTCAATCGTCAATTCGTCGATCAGAAATTACCTGACGAATGGTTTCGTCATTCGTCAATGACGTATATTTCGTCATTCGTCAGGCATCATTAGTGTAAACCGGCTTAGCCGATCCAGTTGCGGCTTAAATTGTTGCGTCACAGCCGCGGCTGTGGCGGACTGAAGATTCAAATATTTTTGTGAAGTGCATTATGCATTTCCTCCTTCCAGTCCAAACTTATTCTTACTAAATTTCGGGAAGTCAACGCAGTGTTCTTGCAAAGTGCATCAGCTGATGCCTTCCCACTTTGCTCCTAAACGATTGCCTTACAGATTCAAATATGTCAGTGTAATGTTCTTGCAAAGTACATCTGCTAATGCTTTCTCTACTTCAGATCCACAATAATATCACCAAAACTATTTTTACTAAGATCCAGAGAAGTCAACTCCTTCTACTCCATTAGCTCATTAGATCGAAAATTCAAATATTTTAACGATGTATTCTTGCTAAGTGCATCAGCTAATGCATTTTCTCCCTCTGATCTGAGATTATTCCTACTAAGATTCAGGGAAGTCAACGTAGTGTTCTTTAGCTAATGCTTTTCCCGCTTCGCTCATAAACGATTGTCTTTAAGATTCAAAAAATGTCAGTGTAATATTCTTGCATATACATCTGCTAATGCTTCTCCTACTTCGGATCCACAATAAATATTACAAGACTATTTTACCAAGATCCAGAGAAGTCAGCATAGCATTCATGCATCAAAGTGCATCGTTATTGCTTTTCCTCCTTCTACTACATGTATTCTTGCAAAGTGCATCAGCTAGTGCATTCCCCCTTTCTGCTAATGCTTCTCCTACTTCGGATCCACAATAAATATCGCCAAGACTTTTACCAAGATCCAGAGAAGTCAGCATAGCATTCTTGCTGGTCCCAGAAATTATAGCAGGATCTAAATTTTTAACATGGTGTTCACGCAAAGAGCCTCGGCCAACAGCTTCACTTTAATCAGTATTTTCCAGTTCAAGTCCAAATTGCATCTCGTATAAGAAAACCAATATCTGTGAAGCTTCAAACTTACGATTTGGTTCGTTTCACAATATTGATATAATAATTCTACACTAATGCCGGTTTACGAGTGCATATGAAAATAAGTTTTTTTTTTGCCGAAAGTTATCAACTATGATATAGTAGAGTGAAAATTTCTTGAAGCTTTTAAATTTCTCCTTTCTTCTTGATAAAAACTGGCTTGTTCTTGCGATGGAGCTGGACACAATGTCGAGCAGAAAATTCAAAGAACAAAGAAATCAATGCAGATCATCAGGTTACTCAAATACCTGCACAAGTCCCATGATTCATTGTCACGTGGAAAGCCCGGTGACTCGCAGCCTTGTGACTTCGGGATCACTTATAACTAAAATTATTTAAGATAAATTATTTATTATCAAGAATTTGCTCAAGCTCTAAAGAAAATACAATAACTATTCTACTTTCAATCGATGCTTGCTATTTCAAGGATATTTAAGGATTTATTTGTACTGTTATTTAGCTAAAAGTATTCAAATCTTGGTGTGCATAAAGTTAAGGCTACGCAAAGTTGATTTTTCGTTTTGCATTACATGGATTTCAAAAATTCGGGACGAACGGACGGATTTTTTTTTTTATTTTTTTTTATTTTTTAATTTAATGCAAATAGAATAATGTTCACAATTAAGGTTATACAAGGTTAATTTTTCATTTTGCACAACAAGGAATCAAAAAATTGGGCCGGCAGCATCCTGTCAGTCCTATCGGACAATTACGGGAAATTAAGGCCTCCATCGGATGACACCGAATGAAATAGCGGGAAAAAATAGATGTCAAAAATTGAACAATTGGCACAATTGGGATCCAAAAAAAAAAAAAAAAAAAAAAAATTGAAAACATTGAAAAAATGGGACGGCGGGTAATGCAAAACGAAAAATCAACTTTGCGTGGCCTAAAAATTCTATATTTGTTTGTGTATTTTTTTTCTGCTATTTTATGGAGGTAAATTTTTTGAAACAACCACAAAAAGGTAAAAATCATCACTATTGTTTGATAAAAAATTTTTTTATAAACTTAAATCATCATCACATGTAATAAAGTTTTTACGAGGCCAGTTAGCAAATTTTTATTGAGAAATCTGGTATGCAAATTTTAAAATGCATTAAATAATATATTGTAAGATTCTGTCATTCTTTAATAAATTGTAATTTTGTTTTAATTTTCAATTATTAATTAGTTACTGATTCTGTTAATTCTAAACTTACAAAAATAATTTTCTAAATTTATTTTAAGCGACTTATACTAGTTTGATCTTTAATTAATAATTGTATTTGGAAAACAATTCAAACTTACTGCATTTGCTATTATATTATTTTAATCATATAAATTCAATCTGAGCGCTATTTTATCGAAACATTCTTTAACTAAATTATATTTTAACTCTCTTAAGCAGTGTTGTTATCTTATTTATAACGGCATGTGATAAACAATATAATAAAAGAAAGTGACAATTACAGATGAAAAAAACTATTAGACTACATTGATTTCAAGCGTCTAGTTGCCATAATAAATTTCTCAGAAAAAGCAAAATCGAGATTCTTGCATGAACTTAAACTACTTGGTACTTTTAATTGATTTCCGGTCTTGTTCTACTAAATAATTCATTATCCATTATCGTTGAAACAAGCGAGGTTATATATTTTAAAGTTAAAAGAAAAAAATCGAGTAGTAAATAAATTTAAAATTTTTCTAAATACAATTTTTTAGTAAATGTATCAGTGCAGATAATAACCTTAGTATGTATTGGTGTAAGATAAAACTTCGCGCTTTTTTCCATTTCGAAAAAATTAGTTTCACGAATGATCATAGTTTTATTCCGAATAATCATGATTTAATCGAATAATCATGATTATGTTGATAATTACAACAATATAACAAAAAAAAAATTTTTTTTGCGAATCGTTTAAGTCAACTTAAATTGTGGTAAAAAAGCTAAACCGATAGTATTTATGCTTTTGCTTTCGATTGTTTTTTGTTTTTACATTTGATTTTTTTTTTATCTTAAAGGACTTGTTATTTTAAATTTTTTTGAAATATTATAGTACAAGTTATTTAATACGAATTTAAATACAGGCGACCCTCGTTGATATCAATCCACTTGGACTAGACAATTATGTTGATATATTTGAAGTTTGATAACAAAGAGGTAAATTTTATATTGCTTGGACTCTAATTTTACAAGTTTAGGTTGATATTAACAATGGGTTGATATCAAAAAAAGTTGATATTAACGAAGGTCACCTGTATCGCACAAGTAGCTGCGTGACATTGTCGCGTTAAATTAGGAACGGATGAATATAAACCTGATTTAGAAAATGTACTCCAATACAAAATAGTTAAATATATTATCGGATTCAGATAAATAAAGTGACTTTTTACTAGCATTATTTCAAAAACTAGCTAATTAATTAGTACGTGGTTCTCTAAGTAAAAATGCTCCACGCCCTAAAAACCCTTCCCAAAGCTCAGGCCTAACCCTAAATATTTACAATAAATTGAGAAAAAATCTAGAAAAATATAATAGGTGCTAAACTACTATAGGTGCGTTTTATAATAAATGAATAAAGTTATGTAGCAAGTGGATTTACGAGGCGCTTATACTATATTGGTCTTGAAAAAATTTCACTATTTAGAACTGATGTATCAATAAGATGACGTTGACTCAAATTTCGTCAAGAATAATTTGTTTTAAAACATTGAAAAGTACTTTGTTTCCAGAGATTGACAGGATCGCTGTCCCTACAATTCTATATATTGAGATGGCGTAACTTATAAGGTTCTTCTCTATTTCCTTGGAATATACTGTATAAACAGCAAGCATAAGTGCAGAATAAAGTGATGAGAATGTAGATCTTCCGTTTGAAATTTCTCAGGGGATTTGTCCAAAGCTATAAATGTCAGATCTCTTATTTTATATCCAGTTTAATAAGACATTGAGGTTCGATATATGGGGTATTCCATGAATAATTGAGTTTAAAGTCATAGATATTTCATTCATCAGCTTTGATAGTCCAAACTCTGTAATCTTGGGTCGTCTTTGATGAATTAGTAGTTTTTCGAATGTTAAATTATTAAAATATAATTATCAAAGTATGTATTACTGTAAAATATACATAGTACTATATTTACTTGCACTCTATAATAATATATTATTGGACAGGGTATAAAAAATATGCCCATATGTGTAGAATAATGGCAGATGATTGGCAGAATGTGCTGTGCAATAGTACATTATCCGCTATTATTAATACTTATATGAAGATTTTTTATACTCGTAAAGCATTTAATTGACAACTAGACTATTTTTTTATATTCATAGATATTCATATTTTATATTATCAATTTAAACTTTTTAATTGTGTTTTTTTATAATCAAAATTTAAACTATAAAAAAGATAATATATTAGTAATAATGTTAACTGTACAAATATAAAAATTTTAGTGTATTAATAAATAGTATTACAATTACTACTGGAATTAATTTAGCATTCACCAGCGGTGAAATTCACCGGTGATTATCCATCTATACATAATTATATGTAGCAAAACAAATAAAAATTAAATCTCTTTAATATTAGGGTAAGGGTAAAAACTAGGATGGGGCAGGGGTATAGTTTATAACAAAATTTTACGAGAAATTTTTTTTTTGCATAAAAAAAAGTAGTTTCATAGACAAAATTTTTAGTTCGAAGCGATTTTTTAAAAAGTTCTTATTTTTGTTACACAAAAATGGTTTGCATGTTACACCTAATCCTTAATTCTAATTGGATTGGTGAAATTCACCACCGGTGAGCATTAAACTTATCCTTACTACTGTATTTTTTTGTAATAATTAATTAATTACATTAATATCTTGTAGATTGAATTATTGCGCCAATTATTATTTATTATGCTTTTTTATTGCTATATTTACTATAAGAAATTACATATTTTGAATAGATACTACAATTTCAACCAATAGAAAATGCAAAAATAGGTACTAAAGCAGTTAATGTTTGGTAATATGCAACAATATTTAATAATATAGTTTATTTATCTATAATAATAAATGCTATATAAGACATATAGTTAAACTATTACTTGTAATAATAAATACTACCTGTAACAATAATATTACATAGGATTACATGTAATAATATATACTAAATCTTAGAATTATTGCTTTTTGTAATAAATTATGAGTTGTTTGCTTACCTTTCGTGACTCATATTACTAGTGATGTTGGGATGGGTAATAAAATTTTCGTATTAATTATATAAATTATAAGGCCTATTATTCTGTAATAGGTTGCAATTAAGTTTTCAATAAAAATAATAAAATCTGAATGACTGTTTTCATCTATACTTGTATTGACTTTTATGCAGTACTGTACTTTATGCGTATATACATATTACGCACGTACATTGGAATGCTCGCTGTACTATGTAAATCAAAACTAAGTAAATCAAAACCACGTAGTAAAGCTTATTAAATTATATACATAATTTTTGAAATTTTAAATAAATGCACAGCCCTGTTTGATAGTTTCAAATGAAATTTTGCCAAGACAAGCATTATGCCCCACAAACAAAACTATAGAGACATTTCTTTAAAAAAGAAACCAAATTTAATCTTTACCTTTTGCTTTTTTTTTTACGGAAAAAAAGAAAAGTATATTAAAAATTTTCATATTTAAATAAAAGAAATGACAAGAAATGGCTCTATAGCTTTACAGCTTTACTTAATAGAGACATAATACTGGTCTCAGTGAAATTTCAGTCGAAACTATCAAACAGTTAGGGTTATGCATCTAATTTAAAATTTCAATAAATATGATATTTAATTACTAAGTTATCTAACAATTCGTTAATAAACTTTATTATATGACCATACGTGGTTTTGGTTTACATAGCACATCGTACACCAATACTACATGTACTACATGATACAGCATTTTAATTTCATAAAATTTAAAGTTCTAAATAACGGCAACTCCCATATGTACCGGTATGTACATGCATACGTTATTGATAACAAATATCAAATTAACCATACACTTAGTGATATTACATATAACTCCATTCCTGGTATAGCATATATTGTAAACATATAAATAAAAAAGTCTCATGACAGAATTATTGTACAATAATAACGGATTATTTACAAGTATCTCGAATTTGGAGTAGTACGCTTTCTATAATAAGAATCCTGCTATAAATTCAACAATTAAAAAGAATTCATTATCATTAATATTTACCATCTTAAAAGAATCAACTTTAATATTTAAAATTCGTAATTTTATTACAGCACACTATAAGTCTTTATTTATAATAATTAATTTCAATTAATACAAAACATGTCACAAATAATTCTTAATAGTATTGTTGAGGAATTATGTAAATTATTAGATGAAGAAGTTTTGAAAGGAACTCGTACTAAAACCATTTATGATATGATGAATAAAATTATTATAATGAGACAACAAAAACCAAATAATGTAATTTATTGGTGTTTAAATAATTATAATAATGATCCTATAGTCCAATACATTCTTGCAGAATGTTATTTATATGGATTATGGATAAAAAGAGATTTTAAAAAGGCATTTGAATATTTTAAGAAATCAGCAAACGGTGGTTATGCATTATCATATACTTCACTTGGCATTTGTTATACATTTGGTGCAGCAACCGAAATAAATTATAATAAAGCATTAGAATGTTTTCAGAAAGCTGCAGAAAGTGAGCTTCCTATAGCAAAATATCATGTTGGATATTCATATTTACTTGGAGAAGGTATTGAAAAGGATGAAAAAAAAGCATTTGAATTATTTAAATTATCAGCAGATGGTGGATATGCTAAAGCATATTATGCTCTTGGATACCTTTATGAAACTGGTATAGCAACCAAAATTGATCGGTTAAAAGCATTCGAATATTATCAGAAATCAGCAGCAGAAGAATTTTCTAAAGGACAATATCAACTTGCACGTTGTTATCGTGAAGGAATAGGAACTGAGATAAATGAAAAAAAAGCGCTTGAAATATATCAAAAGTCGGCTAATAGTGGTTATATTGGTGCATTCATAGAGGCTGGTTATTGCTGTCATTTTGGAAGAGGAACTAATGTTGATGAAGAAAAGGCTTTTGAATATTATAAAATTGCAGCAGAGAAAGAATTAGAAAAATTAATCCATAATATTGATATGATGTTTGTTTGATCAATATTTTATAAATATTTAATTGCTTTCAATGTTATCACTGTTGAAATGAATAAAAGAACTGCAATAAATTATAAATTTCATTGAGTTACATAGAATTATATATTGATATAAATGTACTAAATAATAATGATAGTAAAAACGTGCTTTTTAATTAAAAGTCTGTTTTTGTATCTTAAAAATTTTCCCAATGTTTAAAAATTTTTTTCATTGATATGCTTTACATCAGCTTAATGTAATTAGTCCGGAGCGAAGCGGAGGACTCTCTATTTTTATGAAAGGGTTTGATCAGCAAATGTTTGTCTATCCGGCCGCATCATGTGATATACAACCAATCACATTCAACTGATCGACAAAACAGATATGTAATCAACTTTAATTGCAGTCTCGATGTTAAATATAATAAATAGTGTATATATTAAATATTGGCTCCGGACATACAATGCTGTGCATTTACCTAGTTACTAAACTAATTTAAGAAACAATTAGCAGACGTACTTAACAATAAAACAAAAGTGTAAAAAAAATTAAAATATAATATTTTTTCTCCAGACTGTAAATTACAGTATGCATTTATAGAGTAGTTTACCATTACATTTTTATGATAATAAGTTCTAAGCAAAGCCTAGGAAAAGATGGCATCCTTTAACTTTACAGATGATAAGACATCACAGAATATATTACGAAAAATATGCAGATATATAGAATGTGAAATCATAAATTAGGTGAGCAGACGATACTCTACTATCGTTATAATAAAGAATATAAGGCTGTTTGAATTTATAATTTCGTTTAACGTTCCCTTATGAAGCTTAAGTATGGTGGGGGAGGGGGCAAATTAAACAAACATTTTAAAATTGCAAAAATAATCGCATTATTATTGGTTTACTTATAAACACGTGACTATTTGACTGCAACGAACGTTCTGATTGTCCTGTTTAATTTTAGGGTGAATTCGTGAAGTTAGAAGGGGGACGTTAAACGAAATTGTAATTTCAAACAGTTAATGTTAAATACGGAATATATAAAGGACTATATGAAATTGAAAAAAAAGAATCAATGAAATGTAGATACAATTATTCAAATGTATTAAAAGGTAAAAAGATAAATCGTCATACAAAACAGATTATCGAAATTATAACATAGACTGATCAACATTTACAAGTCATCGCGATTGATTAACTAACATCAACAATGTCTTGTTCTATAGTTGTTAAGTGAAGCATGGAGGTTCGCGTTGTGAAAAATAAAAGGCAAAATGCAAAACCGGTGAAAGATGATGAAATTATAGCAAAAATGCGAAATTAAGTAACTTTATTAAATTTACATGTTGTCTCTTTATGACCCTTATTACGTTGTATGTGGATACGGAACATCTGTAGATCAGAATCAATTTAAATCTACTTAAATGGAGCTTTAATGGATTTTGGATCTTAAACCGACTTAAGAATTGATTATTTAAACTAATTTTAAAATATATTTTAAGGACACAAAATTTTAGCCCGACTATTTCTAATAATGTAATAAATCATGTAAAAAGTTCAAAATATAGTCATAAAAAATCATAAAAAACAGTTATGCTATTTAGTGTAAATGCAAAACAGATGCGCATAAAAATTAGAAAAACAGTTTTTTCTTTCTTTCTTTTTTTTTTTTAAAAAAGAAAACATTCATAGTTCATAATTTTTTATAAAATACTTGCATTCTACTACTGCTCCACTTTAACCCTTAGTTCAAATATAGATCTGCAACCACCTCAACCAGCGCATCAAATGAGTATAAACCACATTATAATTCTAAGACTTAAGAACTTGAAATACTTCAATTTCATCAACCAAAAAAACATTCTTGATGGTATCTCTAAGAAGTTTTTCATAATATAAATTATGATGTCTATAACTCCACACTTTTTCATCATACAAATAGAAGTAACTGCCAAAAGCTGGACCTTCATCATCACATTGGATTACTTCACTTGGATGTATAATTCTGCTAAGAATAGATTCCGGTAAATTTTGGGTTTTCAATGAAAAAATAAAACTATCGGACGTTTTTAACCATTTAGGCTTAGAATCTGATGGCCAGACTAATGGATTATATCCACCAAGTATTTCATTCGTGCCATTAACCTTTAAGATAATGACGTAACAGGTATTTCAAGACACAATCTACGAAATGATTCACAACCAAATCCATCTCTACTTCCTCTAAGAAGTAATTTAAATTTATAATGCATACTTGTAATATCAGAAGTCGATGAGTTTCGATTAATCCAAGAAGAAATTTCTGCAAAATGTTCTTCATTAATAATAGATGATGGATTACTAAAATTATCTTCACGGACAGGAAGTTGAACAGGAATTATTTTACGTGCTGGTAAAATAGTTGAAGAGATTGATATATCAGGTGCCATAGTTCTTGTTGTAATATCATGCCATAAGCTTGATTCAAGAATTTGTCTATAAGGCTTAACCTTTATACTAAATCCTTTCCAGGCATTTGAAAATATCGAATTAAAGGAATGCAATTATTAAGTGTAGTCTTTAATGATAAAAAATTCTCGTTAGTCCATTGAGTGATATCGGAAGGCAGATTTGGAGTTTGCAACTTTCCCTATTGAATAACCTTATCCCAAATTTCAGACTCTTCTAATTGTAAATCATCTCGTTTTAAAAGAGCTACTAATGCATTTTCTTGAACAGAAGTAAAGTCATTAGAATCAAAAATCAATTTAGGATGCTTTGCAAGGATGTCAGTACAAAATGTTTGTAAAGCCTTAAACCGATTATTTTGAAAGCTGGTATAATAGACTTGAGTAAACTTTAATTTAAGCCAAGATGCATTATTATCAATAAGATACGACTGAATATAGTCAACTAATTCCTCAAGACTCAATTTGTTAGAAGAAATTAAAAGATCGAATATCGTAGACGGTTCAACATTTTCCAATGGGGTTTTACCAGTGTAAATATATCTAAATTAAAAAATTTTTATTTAGCAGTTAATTCCGAGTAATTTAATAAATAATAAAATATTTACTTAATTAAAATTTTAAAAGATTCTGCAGAAATATGAGGTACCGTAATTTCAATAAGATTATTCTTTTTAGTTGTTGCTGATAGTTCTTGACGAAAGAATGATGAACGTTGATATAATACTAATGAATGTAACTTAAAAAATTGATTATTAATTTTAATAACAACATTATAATCATATTCACTTTCAAGAAGTTGTGCAAAATCATTCGAAAATTGGTCAAGTAATTTTGTTTGAGACATTTAAAATTTAAGAATTTTCGAATGCAAATTGTCATTCTTTCCTAAATAAACTGTCATCTATATATTACTAAAGTTATAACTTTCTGTCCGCTTAAAGCAATCTGATTGGTCGAAATTGGGTACCGTGATCATGACGATCGTCCTTTGTCTTACGTCAGGTGATCTACATGCCGTCCCTATTATCTGAGTTCAAAAATATACGGAATCTATTTTGCTGTGTAAAAAAAATATACGGAATCTATTTTGCTGTGTAAAAAAAATATACGGAATCTATTTTGCTGTGTAAAAAAAATATACGGAATCTATTTTGCTGTGTAAAAAAAATATAATTAAAAGTTCCAAAATTTATGAAATATAAAACTTGCAGATAATACTAGGGGTTGACTATAAGTCAACTATTCGAAAAATTAAAAAGCACTACAGCACTATAAATTATCGGGCACCAACACTAGGGTGTCCGGGATTATGCGATGCTATGCTATGCGCATAATTGACCATTTTTTCGCATCGCATATTCTTCGCATAATTAAGCAAAAAAAAGCATTCAGGGCACGTGCCTCAAATATGATTGGTAGATATGATTTTTTGAGATACGGATAGCTAATGTGGGAAAGAATTCCGAAAAGTTCCGATGTAGAAAATGAACGAACTGAAAATACGAGTAAGGTCGAGGCAAATTTTTTTGTCAATATCCGAATAATTCCGAGAATAGTATATGTAGAATAACACTATAAAGATCGCATAATCTATTTAAATATTTCGCATAATCTTAAATTTATTTCGCATTCATCGCATAATTGACCTCGGTCAAATCGCATGTACATAGAAACAAAGATAGTTAACATAAAATATATAAGGACATTTTTTACGCAATTTCTCCTGGACACCCTAACCAACACACTAGGAGGATCAGTGGGAGTGGGTTACACAGGGCTCTAGGTGCCGGCTAATCAGGTGACGTTACGCAAGGGCCAAATATGGCTCAGCATATGGGCGGATTTTAGCTGATCTACGTGATAAAAAAAATGTTAATAAAAATGTGATCAGTGATATCTTAATGGTTACACTAATTTGATAAAAATAATCAGTGCAGCAATGTCGTCTAAACCTTTTAATTGTCTTTTATGTTCTAAAACTTATTCAACAAGGAGGTCTTTAATATCTCATGAAACAAAAAAACACACATGTAACCGTGTCGTACCTCACAGTTCTGGGTTTGAACTTCCCTCTAGTTGGTGCTTGTGCCAATTTCGGTCAGTTTTTCTTGCGAATGTAAAGTCCCGCCTTCATAGTCACCGAACGGCCCAAGGATTCAAACAGTTTACCATACACTGTCCTGAAAATCTTTTTTTTTATGTGTTTCACCAAGAACCAGGCTTCGAATACCGGTTAACCCAGCGAAAGTATAAATGTATATATAAGGGAAAGGAGGGCTACCAAAAGATCGGCTATATTTTTGCGCACCCTGGCTGGGGAGAAAAAAAAACGAAAACAGGAAGTGAGGTTAAAGTAACAACTGAAAAGAAGGAACCTGAAACGCAACAAACGGTCGAAGCTGAGTTTGGGTTCTTTTGGGAAGAACGAGCAACTAAAGAAGAATATAATGAAGGAACTTATACATGGGCGTATGGACTTTTGAAGTTTACATTTGAAATTTGTAAGCGAAATATAGTTGTAGTCTGAATTTATTTTAGTTTAAAATTTATTGTTTTTTTAGAATAAGATAGAGGTGTTTCATTAATTTGATAATAAAGTTGTCTATTTTCATATGAACATATTTCATATGCTACAGACTTTAAAGAATTACCACCACCCATTGTTGTGCCGCCATAAAATAACTGAACATGGTTATGATTTTTTTTCTCGACACCTGAACATGAAAACCATCGTAGACTTAATTTTTTTGTTTTAAGATATTTTATAAATTTTGGAATATGGCATGCGAGTACGTGCATGTAAGGAGTAACGTCATCACGATGATATAGTCCTACTTGTAAAATTTTACCTTCTTTAGTTTCAATTGTTGGTCGGCAGAAATTTTTAACCCATTGTCGTGCTGAAGTTTCAAATTTAATGATATCATCATCTGTTAGATCACTCTTACGCATTGTTTGGTACAAAAAATAAAACTCATGCCAAAGTGTTTGTATATCCTTGCCTCTTTGACCCGGAACAAATAATTCAATTGGAAATTTTTCTAAAAGAACCAACTTATCGGGCCCCATTAGTGATGTCCAATGCCATTTTCCTTTTGAAGTTTCGGGTTCCTTAAATTTGAATACATTGATACCAAGAGAATGGATTGTTAACTCAACTTGCTCCCGAATTGTTGCAGTATTATTTTTTGATCGTCTATTAAATGCAGGTTCAGTTGATAATTCTAAGAAAAGGCATTCAAATAAAACATCTGTGATTCGAAGCATTACATGCAACTCATCTGGAATACAATGTTGATTTTCTAAAAAAGGTAAAAGGTTTGAATTTTTGCGACCCAAAGTATTACATGAATTTTCGTAATCTAAATCCATATTCCAACGATCAGTATTCTTGCAATTGCAGTATAAACAGAAATGAACAGCTGTTGGTCCTTTAATGCCAAGTACTAATGACATGAATTTCCAGTCAGAGCCAAACCAAAATTCAATTGGCCAATGATTATTATTCGAATCAGTAATTCCTTCAGTATTTAAAGTTAATAAATCTTCAATTAAAAAGCTAAAAGCTTGTTGAAGAGATTCATATTGTTCTATACCGCTATAAAGAAAAATACAATGTTGGTTTGATGGACTTAAAACTGCATCATGTTGATTTAATATGCAGGCAGTAAACATTACATGATTATGGTGTTTACCGACCTGCCGTCCATCACCACTTAATTTAATATGAACTACGTCCCCTACTTTTAATATTGCCAAATCTCCGTATGCTAATTTAGAAATTAAAACATTTAAAATGTCTTTAAGTAATCGATAAGCCCCATTAGGAGTTAAGGAATTTATTTGAACTGTGTGAACTGGAATTACATCATTCATAGTTTTTGTTATTTCATGTCGACATTTTTCAACCTCGTATTCACGCTCCATTTCGGGCATAACAGCTGCAAGTCGACGATATCCGTCACGAGAAACTAGAAGCTCATCACATGCTCGAACTGTTGAATCTAAAATTTGTAATTGGGGTTTTTTTAAATTTATGTCTTGAAATCTAATAGGTGATCCATTTACTCTTAATTCTACGTGTGCTAATTTTGAATCATAAAAATTATGTAAATTAAGTGCTGATTCAACTCTATTATAAATGTCAGAAGCTAAAGTTTGAAGTCTTTTTTTTTTTTGTGACTCGGATTTAAGTTGATGAAAAGGTTTATTTGTTTGAATTTGAACTTGACATTGGTTATCACTATTAATTCGTCTTTTTGCCAAACATTCAAGATCAAATCCAAAAAGTATTACACCAGAAAGCGCAGACTTGTTATTATTATATAATTTCTATTTACAAATACGTAGTAAGTATAATACTATATATACAATACTATATATACATGTAAGGTAATTATTAAATTATTAATACAAACTTGTAAAAATAAGGTCGCTACGTTACTCGCAGATCTATTGCTTGATACAGATTGTTTTTCTCCATTAGAACCGTCCCAAGTTAATGTATATATTACTTTGTCATTGGAATCATATTGGGTTTCGGCCATAATATCTATACCACGAATTTTAATACTAACTAAATATCCATTAGGGATTAAATAACAACTTCGCACTGTTTGTTTGACATTTGGCGGATAATAACCAAGACGAAAAATTTTATAAAGGTATTTTGTTTTTTTATTTCCATCAAATCTAGTTACATGAATGCTTGGATAGTTATCAACAACTTCTAAGGAATTGGTTTGTATATTTTTTTGTTGCTGAATTTCTTGAAGGGGGTAACGGGTTAAAGGATGACATTTTGGTAAGTTTTCAGTTGGCGAATATCGGGTTGAAGAAATACTTTGAAGTGTTTTTGAACTAGGCGGCATTTTGAGTCTTTAGGTACTACTAGCAATGCGAATTAACGTACATTCAACAAGGTGGTAATAAAACCCAAGTTGTTTTTATACTTGTATCGTTTGGTCGTTTTTGTTGTGTTGTTTGGCCGTTTACTTGTGCTGGGTTGTTTGGGTTTTTTTTTAGTGTTGTTTGGTCGCAGAAAGTTACTATTATTAAAAAAATAAATATATTTATTAAATATGTACTTCAAATTAACTATGTTGATTTAAATTCTACTTCTTCTAATTTTACTGGTGAAACCCCTCTCCACCTCATCTCCACCTCATCTCCAACGTCTAACCTTGGTTCTTAATTGGCTAGGAAAGATAGAATCTTGTTAATCGTTTGTTGAAGATCTTAATAATATAATTCGAAAACATCACACAAGCTATCTGATTGGTGTAATTTGTTATTTATTTTTTGAAAATCTTAATCACGTTATTCACAGATATCACCCGGATCAGCCCAAATCCGCCCATATGGACTGCCGGCAAAATTCATATCCACCGATCACGTGATGTTGCACCAAGCATCAACCAAGAATTACATAAATACACTGCCACAGACTCTCTCTCTCTCCACTCACAGACAGAATCAATAATAAAAAGAGTTTCGTAAAATGCTACTGTACAAATAATTTCTTTTAAGGTATTACAAGATAACTATGCTTTTATAAAGCTTATATGGGCGTTGATTGGCTGAAATTTTAATAAAAAACTTCAATATGTATCTATTAATCAAAAGGTAAACAGTATTTTTTACTTACATATCTCAATTAAAGCAAATTAAAGAAATTACGTGCCTTATCAGGTAAAATGTTTTTTATCTTTTTTTTTATATATATATATTTCATCCCTAATTCTGATCCGTTTGACCCAGGTTACACTAACCATATTTATTTTTGTATACCAGTAACTACTATAGCACGGACGTAAGGACGTGCCTAACTACTAGTACTTATATGTTTACTTTCTGCAAGTGATACAATGTTGATCCCTTACATTCTATTGGGTATCAATCTGATAATCCTAACGTGACTTAGCACCAAACATTGTTTCAAATATGAAGTAAAGCGAAAACGTAGAACAATATAGGAACTTTTTTGTGTGCTTTTTTTTTTTTTTTTATTAAACTAACGCTCTTTTTTGCTTTTCAATTGTGTTTTGTCATGTTGTTCTTTGAATCTTGCACTTCGTTGGGGTCTTGTGTTGTGAAACTAACTAGAACGTTTAGGTTTACTTTTGTTTTTTTTTAGTTTGTATAAAGCGGGACTAACACTTTTCTTGCACAGGGATTTAGAACCGGGAATCTTTAGTCAAATATTTAACATATACATAATGGTAAATTGGTTTTTTTTTTATTGCTTTAGATTTTTTTAATTATTTTTTTTTTATTTTTAAAGGGATTTATTGTTTGTTTACTATTTGTTAATATCGCCGCTTGTTGATGTTAATAGTAGATTGCTTCAACAATAGTTGATGATGAATTTTCGAGAATTAAGGATTAAATATAATTAGATTTAGTGTTAGATTAGTATCAGAAGTGTAGGTCTATGGTAATGTTAGAATGGGTTACATGAAGTTAAGGCCAGATTACTGTTCGTATTGTAATGATGTTTAAATAATAGTTTTGTATAAAATCATCTTTCAGTGCAGTTTCTATATAATAGATGGTTTAAAAATTTTTTTAAAACTTGGTCAAAGATATTTCAACGATTATTTTAGCAGTTTCTGTGATAGAGTATTAAAAATTCTCTAAATTTTGTTCAAGTGTTGCCAAAATATCTTCAATCAAAAATTGTTTTAAAATTCTCTAAAATTTGATTGAAGATACATTAGCAACCACTTGATTTAATTTATGAAAAAGTTTTTTATTTAAATTCCACAGTTTTGTAGAATTCGAATAAAAAAAGGTTTTGATCAAGTGGTTCCCGAGATAAAGTTGTATGAAAAATTTCAGCGCAATTTCTATAATAAATGTTTTAAAAGTTTTCTAAACGTTGATTGAAGATATCCCGACAACCATTTGATCAAACTCAATGCAATTTTTTTTATTTGAATTACATGTAGAATTTAAATAAAAAAAAATTAATCGAATTTGATCGATCAAAGTAAACATTTTAGAAGTTCTCTAAACTTGAACGAAGGTATCTTGGCAACCACTTGATCAAAATCAATGTTATTTGAATACTAAAATTTGTAGAATTCAAATCAAAAAATTCCATCGAATTTGGTTGAGTGGTCGCCAAGATATCTTCGATCAAAGTTGTTTAAAAAGTTTGGCGCAATTTTTGAGAGACATTTTAAAAGTTCTCTGAACTATGACAAAGGATATCTTGGTAACCACTGATCAACAGATCTTAAAATTCGAATTAAAAAAAAATTCCATCGAGTTTAATTGAGAGATTGCCAGAGATATCTTTGATCAAAATTGTGCTAAAAATTTCGGCGCAGTTTTTGTGATAGACATCTCTAAACTTTGATCGAAGATATCTCGGCAACCACTTGACCCAATCCGATGAAAATTTTTTTATTCAAATTCAACTGAATTGTAAAATTTAAATAAAAAATTTGCATTGAATTAATTCATTGATTGTTGAGATTTCCTCAATCAAAGTTGTGTAAAAAAATTTTTAGCACAATTTTGTGATAGACGTTTTAAAAGTTCTTTAAACTTTGTTCAAAGATATTTTAGCAGCCACTTGATCAAATTCAATGAATTTATTCTATTCAAATTTTACAAATTTGTAGAATTTTAAAGAAAAAATTTTTATCGAATTTGATTGAGTGATTGCCAAGATATCTTCGATCAAAGTTGTGTTAAAAATTTCAGCGTAATTTTTTAAAGTTCTCTAAACTTTGATCAAAATTTTGATCAAAATATCTTGTCAATATTCGATCAAATTCAATAAAAATTTTTTATTCGAAATCTATCATACAAGCACTAACTATTATAACTGAAAGGCGTTAATTAAATTGTGTATGATGGATAAATAAAGATTTCTAAGAACTAAATCAAGAAATTACAGAAAATCACAGCCCTAATGTCTAATTTTCTATAAATTAATCATATAAAATTGCAGTTTTTTTTTACATTTGTTTTAATATAAAAATTTTTGGGATTAAGGCATTATTATAGGCTAAGTTAGGGGATAGTTAATAGAGATTCTGAACATTTTTACTTAGAACACGCAGTGTTAATAATTTTGGGAATAAGGCTTCATTTTAGGCTAAGATAGGGAATATATAACGGTAGAACACGCAGTGTTAGTAATTTAGTTAATTTTTTGATGCAAAGTGCAGGCGCATTTATTCGGTTCAATTTCAAAATCTAAGAGAGACATTTAATATCTATATATGCTATTTCATGAATTTTAATTACAATAAATTATTTGTGCCAATTTTCAATAATTGATTTAGTTTTGTTTTACGAAGATTTAATTGTCAGGAAGCATATTAATGGTCATTTTGTTAAAGCTCATTATTCTGATCAATTTCCGATACTTTATCAATATCCGTAATCGATTCGTCATATCAACAAATCGTTTTCTAAATTTCTTTACAAGAAATTTATTTTGAATAATATTAAAGTATATAAACGTAGCAAAAGAATATGTGGAAACATGCACAGAAAATTTAGTACTCCCAAAATTTCTATGGAAGCTCAGGTTGTTTAACATTACGTTTTGGCCGCAAAAGTTTATATAGGGTTGAGTCAATAGGAATCAAGCAAATATTTTTATTTTTTTAAAAAGTTTGAGTAAGGACAAACTTAACAAAAACTTAATTAAAGTTGAATTATTACCTAAAGATTAAAAAAATCTAAAAAATTAACTTTTTCGGGTTGATTCACACCCGTATGCTGGCAAATGCATAAATTAATAGAGAGAAGGTTATGCAAACTACTTTTTAAAGATAACAATTAGAATATGTGATGTAAACGATCTGTTGTTACAACCGTGGGAGAGACTTGGCTAACGTGAGGTCGAATTAGCTCAGGGTTGTAAGCATAGGTTATGCGGAATGGATGTTGATTAGGGGATTCGGAATAAATGATAACGACTATTAAGGAATGTATTTATTTAGTTAGAGCAAAGAATTCCATGTTTTATTTATTATTATTAATACTGTATATTCTATCTGTTCTGTCCATCAATGCAGCTATCGTATTTATACCTTTCAAAATCTATCAGTTCGAAACCAACATCAAGGGTTTCAGACCAATATCAGTAGTTCTGGACCACTCTGGTTAGTCTCGAACCACTCTGGTCAGTCTCGAACCACTGCAGAGGGTTTGAAACCATCGTACGCGCTAAGCCTTCTACCAAAAAGGGAAAAATCATACAACTATTCGAACACATACTAACTATTTTTCAAGGTAAATTATAATGACAATCAAAATTTACGTAACACTGTTCAGACAAAGATTTGAGTTAGACAACATATGGGGTGTTACACATTAAAACAGCCCTTTTTACATATAATTTATTTTGAGATAAGTTTAATCATTTGTTTTGATTTTCGGACTGATCCGGGATTAATTTAATTTCACGATTTTGATTGGTTAAATGTAACAGGTGACTATCGGGTAATCTCGTTATGTGTTGGCCTTACGCGGCCTCATGTAATTTTTCTTTTACAATTATCTTGATTTTTTATTATGCAAATCGACTTTCATTTATAATTGAAAAATATCGATCATGTCAAAATTTATATAAATCTAGTGAAAACTCAATTTTCAAAAAATTGCAAAAAAGGGCTGTTTTAATGTGTAACACCCCATATAATGCTGTCAAATTATATGCCTAAATATAGTTCTAATCAATAGAACGGTGATACGTCTTGGCTGAGGCAGTTTGGTTTGGCACATAATTCCTAAAACAGGAATGTTATAATTTTTCATTCTACAATGAAATATAGGTGAAATGTCTTGTTAAAATTGATTTGGTACGCCATAGATTCATGGATTATACCGTAATTAAAGTTTATTTAAGTGACTAACGTTAAAAAAAAAATAATTTTTTTTATACTTATCTTTTATTTTTTACTCACAAACATGAATAATGAACCTATCCCAAGTTTTTCAAATTTGCTTGAAAACCCTAAAGATTTTGATGTAAAAATTAAAGTTGGTGAAAACCCAGATATTAAAGAATTTAAAGTTCATTCTAATATCTTATCAGCAAAGTCAGAATACTTTAAAGTTGCATTATCATCACGATGGGCAAGGAGAGAAGATGGATTTATAATTTTAGAAAAACCTAATATTTCTCCATCTATATTTGAAATTCTTATAAAGTAAGTTTATAATTTTAAGTTTTACATATCAATTCAAATTTTTTTAAAATAATAAATGACATTCTATTTACAAATAAAAAATTTTATAATGTTAAATTAAAATGCTTATTTTCCATAAAATGAATAGTTATACTTATACAGGAAAATTTTCCAATAATAATGAAATTAGCCTTCTCGACATTTTTATTGCAGCTGATGAAATTGGATTATTTGAAATTAGTCAACAAGTTGAAAAACGCTTGTTAAAAAATGTATTAGCTTGGCAATTTCCAAAAGACTTTATTACAATATGTAAATATGATAATTTCACAAATTTATATGAAGCTGCATTAAGATTTAAGATAAAAGAAGCATTTGAATATCTTACGCAAGGTAAATTTTTCAAGGCATTGGAACTTTATGAAGAACTTCTCAAAATCTACCCGCATAATGCTATAATTCAAGAAAGTGCTTCAAAATGGGATTTTCCTAATTATGGTGATTGGGGATCAGAAGGAATAAACGAGTTATCCGAGGTGCTTTGCAAGAACACCATGTTGACTTCCTTGAATCTTAGCAGCATTAATCTTGGATCCGACAACTTTATGACTAGTTCTTCCAATCGATCTAGTGTAAAAGTATTAGCAGATGCACTTTGCAAAAACTTCACGTTGAAAGATTTGAACCTTAGACATAATCTTCTTGGATCAGAAGAAGGAAAAGTATTAGCAGAAGTACTTTGCAATAACTCCACGCTGACTTCTTTGAACCTTGAATATAATAATTTTGGATCTGAAGGAGGAAAAGAATTAGCGAATGCACTTTGCAAGAACTCCACGTTAAAAGATTTCAATCTTGGACATAATAACCTTGGATCAGAAGGAGGAAAAGCATTAGCTTTTGCACTTTGCAAGAATACCACGTTGATTTCTTTGAATCTTCAAAATAATAAACTTGGATCAGAAGTAGGAAAAGAATTAGCAGATGCACTTTGCAAGAATACCGCGTTGACTTCTTTGAATCTTCAAGATAATAATCTTGGATCAGAAGGAGGAAAAGAATTAGCAGATGCACTTTGCAAGAACTCCACGCTAAAAAAATTAGCAGATGCACTTTGCAAGACGCTAAAAGAATTAGCAGATGCAGTTTGCAAGAATACCGCGTTGACTTCTTTGAATCTTCAAGATAATAATCTTGAAGATAATAATCTTGGATCAGAAGGAGGAAAAGAATTAGCAGATGCACTTTGCAAGAACTCCACGCTAAAAGTTTTGAATCTTTGTAATAATAATCTTGGATCAAAAGAAGGAAAAGCATTAGCGGATGCACTTTGCAAGAACTCTATGTTAACTTTTTTGAATCTTCAAGATAATAATCTTGGATCAGAAGGAGGAAAAGAATTAGCAGATACACTTTGCAAGAACTCCACGTTAAAAGATTTGAATCTTAGTAATAATAATCTTGAATCAGAAGGAGGAAAAGCATTAGCTGTTGCACTTTACAAGAACTCCACGCTGACTTCCTTGAATCTTAATTGTAATTGGATAGGATTGGAAGGAGGAAAAGCATTTGCTGATGCACTTTGTAGGAACTCAACGCTGACTTCTTTGGAACTTCAAGATAATAATCTTTTATCAGAAGGAGGAAAAGCATTGGCAGATGTACTTTGCAAGAACTCCACGCTGACTTCTTTAAATCTTTATAATAATTGTCTTGAATCAGAATGTGGCAAAGCATTAGCAGATGCACTTTGTAAGAACTCTACGTTGACTTCTTTGAATCTTCGATATAATAATCTTGGAACAGAAGGAGGAAAAGCATTAGCTAATGCACTTTACAAGAACTCCACGCTAATTTATTTGAATCTTCAAGATAATTACCTTGATTATGAAGTAATAAAAGCATTAGATATACGTTCACGTATACATCTTTAGTATTCTATGGTTTTGAATTATAATCCAATAATCCAAATCATAAAATAGCACAATTAAATTTATAATTTTAAATACAGTAAATTAAAAAATGTATGTAGTAAATAATTATAAATTAAGATATAAATGACACGTTAACAGTTAAATGCAAAATTGATTTAACTAATTAATGTATATATCATATAAAGAAATATATTCATTAAAAATTTACTATAAATTTACTATTGGCATTTTAAATTTGGGAGGGAGATAGACACTATGTTAGTATCAAAATTTTCAATACTGTAATTTGATAAATAAGAATTCTTTAAATTGAAGCATTTAATACAAAATAATATACATTTTTTTATATCTACTGAAATTGTAATAAACAAATCTATTTGAAACATAAATATTAAGTATTATATAAATTGATTTATAATAAGATAATTAAACCCTAATATTATATGTTCATTTTTGCTTGAAATTGGCCCAATTTATTTTTTATATATTGAAAGTAAAAATTGTCATGCTAAAAAAACATTTTGCAAAAAAAAAAAAAAAAAAAAACAAATTATAACGTACTTAAGTGCAAGCTAAGTTATAATCTAATGAATATATGCAAATTTTAATATATATTTTAAATTCACATTTTAGTGACTTAATTTTGTATTCATCATGTAAAATAAATCAACAGTTTTTTATTAAAAAATGGAAATTTTATTTTATTTTTTATTTATTTTGCAAGATTATAATAGTAGGGATGTTACGTCGTTCAAATGAACTGGGTCCGAACCTTAATTCAAACTACTCTTTTTAGCCGTTCATTCAAAGAAAAATTAACAACAAGTTCTTGAACCAATTTTATAATCTAGTTTATAAACCTAATTTATAATCCCAGTTTATAAACTTAGCTTATAAAACTGGTTTGAAAACTCAGTTTATATGAACTTGGTTATTACAACCGTAATACATACAATAAAGAAAATCAGTAAATTAAATATAATTTGTAATACGGCATGTCGAATCTTTGTACGAATGTACGTACATATATATTTTACATGCTTAGAAAGACATTTTGTCAACAGCAAAGTCTTATGATTCTATTGTACAGCAAGTTATGATGCAATCTTAATTTGTTAGTACGTACGTAGTTTTATTAGCGTGAAACTTCGAGGTTCGTCTAACAACTATAAATCTAACATTTATCGTGATTAAGTAAGAAAATAATTATCCAAGCAGGTCAGACAATATCTGACCTGCCTGGATAATTATTTTCTTACCGGATAATAGCTCTAGTGAACTTAGGTTTATGAACTAAAGTTTGAACTTCAAAGTTAACCTCAAGTAAATGCTTTAAGTTTATGAACTCAAGTTTAAACTTTAAAATTGAACTGAAGTTTATAAACTTCAGTTCAGTTCATTTTTTTCTTTGAACTTTATGGGACTGGACCGAAACTGAACTGAACGAACCACTTAACATCCCTATATAATAGTTTGTTTGTACATCTTGGACTGAGTCGTTAAAAATACCGAAGAATTAATTGCCTGCATATCTAAAATTGTTAACATATCTATAAAAGATATAAACTACAATTAAAGCCTTTATTAGGGAGTGAATTGTAGAAAGCATGAGTAGAGCATGTTATGATAAAATTTTAGAAAAGTAAGCTTTTTAAAGAAAGGCTTAAAATCTATAATTTTGATTATATTGAATGTTATTTCTGATGTATTAAAAGCACATGCAAGCAAAGACTTCAATTTGATTTGATATTGCTGGATAAAATTATCAGAACTTGTAACTTTGTTTTTTATTAGCATTGGAAGATTCACTTATGTTAAGTAAAATACATGAATTGAAATACATGTATTAAAATGCTCTTGTGTCCACGTAGCATTTTTTTTTTGCTTATTCATTCTTGCATATTTTATATTCGTAATGTTCTTTATTTTTTCTTCAATCTTCATATTATAGTGGTCCCACATAACCAATTTTTTGATTTGGGTCATTTTTCAATTTATTATAATATTCATTTGTTTATTTGTATTTTAATATAAGCGATACGAAAAAATATAATATTTTTAGGAAATTGATATTTCCACATCCTTTTTTTGATAATGCCACGCTTATGTAAATCGTTTTAGTTTTTTATAATTTTTTTTGAACTTTGATTGAAGATATCTTGATACCCACCTGACCAAATTCGATCAACTTTTATTGCTTTAAATGTAGAAAGCAATAGAATTAAAATAAAAAAGTTTATCAAATTTGATTAGAAGGGTGTCAAGATAACTTCGATCAAATTTTGTAAAATTCTAAAACGTCTATCAAATATAAGCTGTAGCTAAAAATTGGTTACAATCTTTGATCGAAGAAATCTTGATATCTACCTGACCAAATTCAGTCAACTTTTTTTTTTAAATTGAAAAAAGCAGTAGAATTAATAAAAAAAAGTTAATCGAATTTGATTAGGATGGTGTCAAGATATCTATGATCAAAGTTTTGTAAAATTCTAAAACATCTATCAAATATAAACTGCAACAAAAATTTGTTTCAAACTTTGATCGAAGATATCTTTACACCCATCTGACCAAATTTGATTAACATTTTTTTTTAATTATAGAAAGTAGTAGAATTAAAATAAAAAAAAACTTGATTGAATTTGATTAGGATGGTGTCAAGTTATCTTCAATCAAAGTTTTGTAAATTCTAAAACATCTATCAAATATAAGCTGTGGTAAAAATTAGTTTCAACTTTGATCGAAGATATCTCAGCACACACCCAACCAAATTTGATCAACTTTTGTTGGTTTAATTTTAAAAGTAGTAGAATTCAAATAAAAATTTTGATTGAATGTGGTCAGGTGAGTATCGAAATAGTTTCAATCAAAGTTCAAAAAAAATTATAAGATTAAATTAAAAAAATTCCAATTTACGCGATTACTAGAGGTTGGAACCAGTTGTAAATTTAAGAACAGAATTGATTTTACATACATATAAAAATTGATTACTATTTAAATTAAATTGATTGGAAAATTAACCGTTACTATTTGACTTAAACCGGTTTGAAATTAAACTGAATTATAATCAGGCTGTGCACAATTTGAATTTTTTTCTTGTGTCTATATTATTGTCAATCCGGAATGAAACATTTTTTGTTTATACATTAATAGATGCTTGACATTATATCATATATTCTAATGTATAAAAGTATAGCAACTTTAAAACATTGTAAAAAAAAAAATAAAAATAAAAATAAAGCATCCAGTTTACTTGAACTAATGCAAACACGCAAACAGATCAAAAAAAAAGGTGAAATAAACAAATAAAATAATCAAAGTATAAAATCTTAAGTTGGGATTTTAATTATCTCTCATTATACAAAAGAATATGTATAGATATACGTGAGGACTACTTAAGTATTTTGAGATCCAAAATAAACACGAATTTTAATTTTACAACTAAGTTATCATTACAAAACCGGTTTAATATAAAACCAAGTTAACCCCTAATTTACAGTCAAATTTTATTAACCGGTTCTAATCTCTACAATTTACATAATCATATATGTATTCAAAAAATTTAATATGTATTAATTATATTGGTAAGTAATAATATGTATGTGTAAATTTAGGTGTAAAAAATAAGTAATCATTATTGGATTAACTTTAGGGTTAGGCTACTTTAGGATAGGGATAGGATAGGTTTTAAGTTGTTTAATTAAATTAATATTGCTTTTAAAGAAAAGGTCAAGTGCAATTGCACCTTCTGGGTATATATGACAGCTATGAACATAAGGTTTGAGATAGTTATGAATCATAATAGCAGCACCTTCTATTGAACTATCAGCATTAGCCCAATAATATGTATATAAATTGTTGTTACAAAATGAGAGTTTGGTTTTGTGTGAAATTTTGGTTTCTGTAATACAAGCAATAGAAATATTGTGGTTGATGCAATAATCTTGCCATATTTGTTTCTTAGAAGCTGAGTTAAAACCTCTAATATTGTGGGTAGCAATATTAAGATGTAAGTCACGAGTAGATTGAGAGATTGAAGATATTAAGGGGTTATTATTTGTAGTTGGTAGACTGTTATGAGGTAGTAAGGTAAGGGAAAGTGTAGGATCAAAGAAGTCATCAATAGAAGCTGGTAATTAGAAATTGTTATTATTGCTAGGATGTGAGTTAAAACTAGTATGTGATTTTAGTTCAAGATTGCGAAATACATGCAGGTTCTCGAAGAGTGAGAAGAAGTGACCTGGCTGGAAATCTTCATATGGTAGATAAATATGTGCCTCCATAAAGTAATAACTAATTCATGGATGAGGTTTTATAGAGATCCTAATATATTGGTTGCTGTAGTATATTAAGTAGTTTTCTTGTATATATTCTAAAAAAGAGACTACAGTTTGTGGTGAAGGGAGGGTTTGTAATCTGTGGTGATAAAGAAATTTGTTATAACATGCTTGTGGGTCATATTCTTCAGAGGTATCTGAGTGTAGGTTTGTAGAAGTTTCTTCTAGTAAAGAAATTGTATTTAGATTAGTGCTAGTATTGTCAATATTGTCTGGTAGTAGTTCATCATCAGGATAAGTCAGTATCAGAATGTTGTTAAGATTAGAAATTAATATCTCAGAGGGGGATGATGAAATGGAATCTGAGATATTTGGTGTATTATCTTCTATAGCGATCACCATATGCTCAGCCTGCACGGCTCTGCAAAATTCAGAAGTCCTCTGGTTAGACATTAGAAGACTATCATTATCTAAATTTTCTGGGTAAATAGGCTTTACCACCTGCCTACTTACATTATTTTCTTCTCTAACTACTAAAGATGTATCTTTTAGAGAAGTGGTAGCTGCATCTATGTTGTTTGTAGAAGATAAAATTATTGAAAAGGGTTTTCTTAAAGAAGAGAGAATCTTCAATAAGTGATGGAATTTGGAAGTTAATATTGAATTTTTTTAATAAGAATTGTTCAGCCTCAGGGTATGCTGTTTTTTTATAAAATCTGGCTATTTGAGAAAAAGATGTTGTTGATTTTTGATACAGTCAAAGTAAGTGATTACTAAAATGCAAGTTTATCAAAAAGTCCAGTGGAAAAAGGTTTATCAAATGTTGCTTTATGTTGTCCATCTATATAAAATATTGTTTCATCAATGATAAGATCTTCTATATTAATAGTTTTTTTTAGGAAATAATAAATGATTCATCTAGTATATTTTTGAAAAGTTTAGATGTATCATGCTGATAGTTTTCATCAACATATTTACAGTCTGTATGCTTGCAAGTAAGAATATGATAGTTAATAAACCGGAAACATTCATTTCATTTTTCTTGAAAACTATATGGTTCTCGAAGAGTAATTTGAGAGGGTAAAAAGGTTTTGAGCTGAAGAATAAATTTTTTTGGTATTTCTTTTTTTAATGGATGATAAGTTTGTTTCTTATTCAATGAATTGGTGAATTGGCGGTTATAAATAGAAAAAAATTGTTCAAAGCATTCTTTAAAATGGTCAAGAGAGTTGTTTAGTAAAAGAAATAGAGAATTTTTCCAGAAATAAGGATTTAGGAATGTTAAAAAGGAGTTGAATATTAAATTTGTTATCATGTTTAATAGTAAGATACTTTTCTGTTTTGTCTGTAGAAATTGTAGATGAATAAAGATTGTATATTTTGGGCCGAAGGCTTAGATTCTCAGCAAATTTACTATAGTTAATTGCCTGATAGTTGTCTGATAAGTAAAAATGCATTCTTGCTAAGTTTAGACAAAATTGGAGTCTGTTTTTTTGGTTTGTAAGGAGGAATTGTTGCTGGAGATGCAAAAATTTCAATATAGTTAAGTTTTAAAGAACTGTTGTAAATTTATGAATAAGAAGTTTAAGAGTTTTTTCATAAATATCAAAAGATATTTTGGCATTTTTGTCTATAGCTGGGTTTTTTTGGTATATATAACTAGTAAGGAAATCAGTGCTTTCTTCTGCCATTATTCTAATTATATAATAAAAACTAGCTTTAAGAGGTCTACTGTTTTTTGTTTCTTCCTTAATTATACTACCAGGATAAAAGTTGTGGAGATGTATTTTAAGAAAGTTATATAGTAAAGAGAAAATATATGTTTGAAGCTTTTTGTTGGGCTCCATATCTTCAGTAATTGGAAAATTTGCAAGCCAATCAATGGTTGGGTTAGATTTGGTATGAGTATTGGAAGTATTGCTAGTAGATGAATTTTTGTTAAGAGGTATCTGTTGTTCTTTATTAGGAAGTTGTTGTTGTTGTTGCTTTTGTTGCTGTTGTTGTTGTTTTTTAACTTTTATTTGTTTGCCTCTTTGTGCAAGTTTTTTATAAAAGTTGAGTTTTTCCTCTCTTGTAAGTTTGAAGCAACAGTAAAAGTAACAGAATGAAAGTTGTTTTGAGTTTAATTTTTTCAAAGTAGGAGTTAATTTGAAATCTTGAGTTAGTTTAGCACATTTACAATGCAATAAACGTCCTTTGAAGATACAACATTTGGTATAGTCTAGTGCATGTTGTTCATTTGAAGATATTTTAACGCTGGGGATATCTTTAGCATTGCATAAAAAGGATCTTTATGATAAGTTGGAAATAGCAATCTTGGTTGTGCATTTGTAAGGTCAAGGTTTTGAGTTGTAGATTGTTTAATAGGTGATTTGGGAACAGTATCTGTAATTTTGCTAAATCTTTTAGCAATATTAACGGTTGGGGATGTATCCATAGGAATTGGTTCTTAAGAAACTGTTTTAGTAGTAAATTCGGTACTGTAAAGTAATGATAGATATTTTTAATTTTGGTTTCACAATTAGAAGGATTAAAGGCAGATGGCATTACTTTAAGTATTGCAGCATCTGTTTCTTTGATAAATACTCCAAAACGATCTTTGTATTTAGGATAAAATAGTCAATATTATAGGCATCAGGTTCTTCACTAGTGAGTATAGGCATATTGAGGATATCAAATTGTAAAGTAGATTTTGTAAATATAAAAACAAAGTAGTATAGTTATCAGATTTAGTAAAATAATATATATTTAGGGTTATTTGAACAAAGGATAAAGTTAATAATTAAAATAATAAGGTAGAAATTATTAAGAGCTTTACAAAGAGGTATAAGTTGTTTCGTGTAATGTAATACCAACTAGGCAAGTATATGTTACACAAGTCACGTGCTATTTATATCACGTGATATACAAGTCACGTGTTACACAAGTCACATATGCAAATCTTACGTTTTTGATACTCCTGCACTTACTTTTTTGATACTCCTGTATGTACCCCAAAATTACGCTTACTTTTTTGATGCAGATCTGCATATATAACGTGACTTGTGTTACACAAAGGCCCAGTGCATTGTTTTTGCAAAAATAATTTTTGGTTACATACCGCTAATGTTGTGTAACGTTACACAAGTCTAATTTTGCCCGGCACTAAGCTTAATGCTTGTGGGCACTATCATGATAATGCCCCTGGCGGGGTTAGACATAATTCCGGCCCACCCTAACCCTAAATCTAGTGGTACCCTAACCCAGCATTAAGCTTAATGCTGGT